>OY992881.1:79430002-79670358 GCA_963921405.1 Cepaea hortensis
TCACGGAGTCTAACTCCTCATAGAACAAATCCTTCACATCATCAGAGGAATCGAGTGTCGGTGCATATGCAGTAATAATGGTGGCAAACCCACAAGAGGTTGCCAAGCGCAGGGTCTTTCATTTCCTCCTGCTGGAATTTCAATCATTCCCAGTAGCGAATTCTTCACTGCAAAGCCCACACCGTGTTGCCTTTTTTCTGCCTGCCCTCTACCCTTCCAGAAAAAGGTGTAGTTGTTTTCCCTGAGTGACCCTTCCTCAGCGAGGCGAGTCTCCTGCAGGCCAGCAATATCAATGTTAAGACGATTGAGTTCGGCATCAATCACAGCCGTTTTTCTCACATCGTCAATATTGGTCAAGTCAGTGGAAAATCATGGTTCTCACGTTCCAGGTTGCAAGCCGTAGCTTGAGGTTTCTACTTTTATTTTTGTTTGTACCTGGTGCATTGGTTTTACAGCCTGCGATTCAGATTTTGTCCTAGCCCCAAGCACCCATTGAAGCAGGCAGGCTGTGGCGGATCAGCACCCAATTGGCTGGGGGCTGCCCAGCTTGAGGCGGGCGGTAGCTGATCAGTGACACCTATAGGTGTCTCCCACCGTCAGAGGCAACGCGTGGCGCCCCATGTCTATGCCAACTGACAAGGACTTATAACCCGTAACAGTTGCCTCTCGCTTTGATTCCGAGACCAGTTAAGACCAGGGATGGAGTTATTGCCTCTCCATAGCACAAAGCCTGGGCTAAAATATAGAGATCATGTGTTGCCCATGCAGCATGATCCCTCTCTCGGCCTGACTAGTTCACTCCAGAGGAAAGGTAACACCCCTACATCTGGAACAAGACAAGCTGCAGAAGCTGCCGGATCAGCAAAGCAATGCTCTAACTGTCCGCCTGTCGGAGCTTCGATCCTAGACCAGTCGCCAACCAAGGCTTAGGGCCTGGTCTGCCCTGCCATGACAATTTTGTCTTTAGCTTGCATTTCCTCGCACCAGGGTAAGGCTTGTACCCTCCCAATTGCGCTCTTCCGCCCGAAGCCGTTGGCACAATGTGGGGTGTCGGGTTTGGTAAGCGCCGCCCAACGTTCGGCGCTAACAGAAACCAGGTAGTACCGTCTACTGTTATACGGTAGCTCAGTCATATCTGACTAAGACCTGACTGATCATATATATATATATATATATATATATATATATATATATATATATATATATATATATATATATATATATATATGCCTGCGCGCACACGCACAAGTGCATGCATGCATGCACATACACACACACAGAGGGGTAGTAGTAGGATACTTCACCGATAGTGTCTAATTTTGAAAAATTGTAAGGGATCAGCATTATGGTAACAAGTTACCTTGCGACCAGACTTTTTAAAATTATGTACTTTACCATGTGTTAGTGATCAATCTTGCAAGTGGTCCTCTCAAAGTTCTAACATCTCTGTCTGATTGCTCCTTCAGCTTTCCGGTGTACCCATTCTGGTACTACTTCTAGTGTCTAGCTACTTCCTAGTGTTGCACTGAGCTAATATATTCTCACAAAGTCTTCTGTCACCAACATGCTTTCCTCACCACCTTTAATTTCCATGTAATTTACAGCATTTACTTCTTGAAAATAAATCAATCTTTTCTGAACTATGTCAGAAGTCAGTTGACTCAAACTGGTGTTTAGTTGTGGATGTGGGTTCAAATCCACTGCACTCCAGATCCAGATCCAGTTGGAAAATCAAGGGACAAATATCTCTCGTCTGTTTATAAAGACAAAGTCCCTATATACTCAAGGAAACAGCCAAGAAGGGGTTCATAGAAAAAGTAGATGCTTAGTACCCAAGTATTTGGACAGGGGAATTTAGGCATCTTGAAGAAACAGCTAGATAGGGCTGATTTCTTCCCTCTTGTAAAATTATTTTTGACGCCTCCACTGACTGTACCATATAAGCGATTCCCAAGAGGGCAGGGAAGTTGCCGGCCAAGGAAAGATACCTGGTCAAACAGCAAAATTTGCTTTTGATGTTTATGAGTTTATGATTAGACATGAAACAATGTCAGCTGCACTGGATCTTAAAGATGCATATGACAGCAGTCAGATATGATCTCTTTTTGGAGAAGGATGTCTGTCCCCAAGTAGTGATTTGGATAGCAGCTGCCCTGTACTCTTGTAGTGCTGCTCTCCACCTAAGTTCATGAACCTCTGCACTGTGTATTATTACCCTGATATTATCACAAGGATCTGCAATCTCACTTGTTCTATTCAATACACAATTGCAATATTTGAAGCACCAGGAATTGGAAGGATACTGGCATTCGCAGATGATGTTGCAGTGAAACGAAGCTAATAGAGCAAATGTTGCAGGCAACAGTAAACAAAGTGATTGACTAGTATACAGAGATGAGTGGTGTAATCAGCCTAGAAAAAGTGTCTTGTTGTATGATGATCTCTGGATAATAAGATTGTTATTGCTAATGACGAATGTTCCAGATCTCAGATATTACAATAAATCACAGTAGCCTGAGATACCTGGGAATCACGGAAACCTGTTGCTCAGGAATAATGTGGAAGAAGTTGTTATCAGATCAAGGGAAGAACAGAGAAATCATGGCCTGGAAATAATTGTGGAATGGAGAGCTGCCAGAGTATCTAGCCAACACTCAGCACTCAGAGTAAAGGCCATGCAGACACATAATCAGACAGGCTCCATTAGTACTGGGACGGTTTCTTATTTGTTGAAGATGGAGGCAGAACACATATTGGAATGTCCCAAGTTCTGTGATGTTGGTTCTTGACTAAGTTTAATTAAACTCTTCCTTGTCTTATAATTGTCTTTTAGCTTATTTGGATTTCACCTGTGTGATCTGAAATGAGTAATAGTTACACTGGTTGTTATCAGTTTTGCAGTTTATTAAAGGTTAATTTATTATGGTTGCCTATACCTGCTCCAGAACAAGCAATTAATTGTGCACCTGATTTTAATCTAAACATTTATTAACACTATTCCAGTATCTGTTATCTTTATTTATCTCAATGCTGTGTTACCAATTATAGACATGGACAGAAATGTATCGAAATACACATGTGTAAAATCACATCAAGTGAGATTAGATGCATAAAAAATGTTTTTTCAAGAAGAGATGGAGAGACAAAAGAGAAACTAAGGACAGATGTAGATATAACACTTATTACTGACTTTACAGAACAGCAAATAATTAAATGGTTTGGACTAACAATGTCAACCATAGTTAGTGTTCTACATAAGTTGCATACAACATATTTTCCCAAGAAGAGATGAAGAGACAAATTAGAAACTAAGTACAAGTGTAGGTATAACACTTATTACTGACTTTACAGAACAGCAAAGAATTAAATGGTTTGGACTAACAGGGTCAACCATGGCTAGAGTGTTCTACAAGAAATCAAGTATGACGTCAGTACAAGCAGCAAGACAAGAGAAATATAGAAAATTACATTTTTCACCTCCATGCAGAAAGCAAAAGTAAAAGAAGTCTCTATTATATGTAAGTTTATATAATGTCATATTAGCAAATAGTAAGTAATTATATTGTAAAAATTATCTCTGCCTGATATTATCACTTTTATCCTATTATTGATCACCTAAGTAGTCTATATTGTTTGTTCTTGCTTTTCTGGATAGTATTAATACCAGTAGTAGAAGTAACAGTTATGCTGCACAAACAGTTAGAAAGTGATGATTGTTGATTGTTTACAGCTATTTCTAGGGTAGTGTTGGAGGAAGCAGTCTTTCAGTCTGTTGAACCAGGCATTTCATTTTATGCATATAATCCAACAAAGGTGAGTTAAAATAAATGTAATTTGATACTGCTAAATGGCTCTGTGTGTAATGTTGTTGTGGGTAGGTTCAGGTGTGTGGATGGGTTGGTGTATGAGTGGGTGATGCTTGGGTGTGTGTGTGTATATATGCACATACAATCATCGAGTTATGGTGAATTTAAGTTGATTATATCATTTAGCTGTTTGCCTGTGCTGTATGTGTACTTTTGAGTGAGGAACTTGTCTTTCTTACATTAATGGCAGGAATCTTTTCACTAATACATTTTCTTGAGAATGTTTTGAGTCTAATGATAAAGTAATCCTGGATGTTTTCCTGGATGTTATTGAATAGTACAGATAACTAGTGTGCAGGAGTTGTTGCAGGCTAATCATGTTTTGCAATGGGATTGATCCAGGAAAGGATGAGCATGAGATATGGTTAGTTAGTTGCATATCCTTTACAGGGTGTCGCAGTCAACCCCAGCATTCTTTGGCTATTCATGATCTCTTGGCGAGATTACGTTTAGTAGTTTGCCATTGCTTTCTGAACGACCGGCACTCATACCATTTTATAAAATCTGATGCAAGGCAGTTTGCTGCCAAATCACCCATAGCTGTGTCTCGAACATGGTATGCAGGTTTACGAACTATGCCTATAACCCCTTTGCCACAGAACCGAGATGTTGTAATGAATGTTATAAACTTGACCATTGAAAATGGACATATGAACCACATTTATTATAGCCTTCAAAATTCATTAAAGAAAAGCTTGAAATGTTTGTCTTACCAAGAAGGAAGTGGATATATTGAGCTAAAGATTATAGTGAGCCAAAAATAAATAGTAGCAAAGCACAGTCACAGGATCATTCCTACAATTCGCCTATTAGTTTAGTGCTGACTCGTTTATACTATTATCTGGCAACTTCAAATCCTTTTGTGCTTTCTATAGAACTGATCAATGAAACATATCAGGTTATACTTGTAGAATTGTTCCCATTTTTTAATCTGCGAAAACCTATTTGTATACCGTATTTTACGGAGTATAAGACGCACTTTTTTCTTCAAAAAATTGCCTCCAAAATTCAGGTGCGTTTTATACTCGAAATTAATATAAAAATGGTAAAAATGTAAAAAATGTTAATTTTTAAAAAATTTCTTAAAAATTAAGTTGCGTCTTATAGTCCGTAGCGTCTTATAGTCCGTAAAATACGGTAATATTTTCTGCTTAATTCCAGGAGCTGAAATATGTATTATGTCTCTATCATCACTTTTTGAACAATTTAACTTTCTTCTTCTATTTCACTTATCAATGTTTGCTATGTGTCTGTTCTGGCATGTGTCACAAACAGCTATTTCCCCCAGCATTTTAATGGTCTCCTCATATTTCACTTCTTTTTGCATATAACTACACAACAAAATGTGCTTTTAAGGCTGTCTTCATGTCTATGTTTATATTCTTGTATTTTTGAGTTGGTGATCTGAGTTAAGCTACGAACTGACATTACTGCACTCAGGACATTCCAATACGTACTCCATCCCCTCGTTCAACAGCCAGCGTAGAGTCACTACTAATCATTCCAACCACTATCTGATTAAAAGTTCTCCTGCTCTTACCTCTCAGTTTTAAGATTCTACCAGAACCCCTGCCAATCGCCTGTAATCTCATCCTTTCCACATACAGGTTCTCAATCTGTTCCTCCACCCTCTCCACCTGGTCCCATAGGCATGTAAAAATACCAGTGGGGTAGGCTGGACTATGGTTACACTTTACACTTCAGGATGTGTTCTGGTCAAGACACGGGTGTAGTTGGTCCCCCGACCCCTCAGGCCCCTGGACTCTGCTTTCACGCATTCGATCGACCTAGGGGCTTTCACCTCTAGGGGCTCATTCCAGAAAACACAATCCAACTCTGGTAACGTCATTGTAAAGATCATTCAAGGTATTGTAACATAATAGTACAGGAGTGGACAAGTTTATATGAAGGAAGTGGGTATAGAAGCTAGTTAGACAAAGAAGGATCAACAGCCCAAGATCTGTGTTATCACCACCGGGTAGACTCTGTCCTGGTCAGTGCATCTGGTCATCATGGTTATCTCATCCATTCTACTAGGATCCTCCTTCTGATAGTTTAGACTTGGTAGACTGATTGGAGATGATAACCTTCACTCAGGCAAATGTTCAGACCCCAGTTGTAGACATGGTAGACTGACTGGAGTCGGTAGACTTCCCACAAACAAAATGTTCAGACGTTTTGTTGTAGGCCCAGTGGACTAATTGAAGATGGTAGCCTTCCCAATAGAGCAATGTTCTGACTTGGGGACAACCACTGGTTCAAGGTGTTGCCTCAAAAAGTTCTCGAAGAGGAACCTTCATGTTGGAGCTTAGCCGCACATAGCGTAATGACAATGTCACCATCGGCTTCATCGTGGCCTTGCAGTATAGTATTTGAGCCATACTTTGGGGCGTAGAGTTGTAAATGTCTTACACTGAGGATGTGATAGTGAATAGTGGTTTGATAGAGGGATCTTCAGACCTGGTGATATTATTGATGAAGGGAACTTTACATGCCGGATTCCAGTGCACTGATCCAACACAGGGGATGTGAGAGGGTCATTGGATTTGGGTGTTGGCCTTGTTCCACCTTCTCATACCCGCCATAGGCTTCTTCATAAGTCACCACAGCATTTGGTAGACATATCACCTATGTTTTACCTGAACCTGTTCTGCAGAGAGAAAGAGAGGAGACTTGTGTGAACTGGACCATCATCTGTCAGGCAACCCCTTGATCAGCTTCATCTTGGGAGACCTGGGTTCCAGCTTGTACAGGTCCGGTCATCGCAGCAAAAGTGACATCCAGAACCCATTTATACAATATTCTTTGTTTCTCACTCTCTTCATTCACCCTATTAGAATACATTCATCTACTTAAGGCTTAGTGGTCATCCGAAGGGGGATATTCATCTTCCCTGATGATCCCTCTCATTCAGTCACCATAGTTCGTTTCTCCCCTGGTTCTCAGTCCCAGATAGAAATGAAACATTATATATAACACCTATCTCTTTCCCCTTTAAGCGTAGGAGTGGTGTTTGCCTACTTGATTTTCCCCCCCTCTTGGGTAGAAGATAAATAGTGGTAGGTATACATGGTTTCTTCCCCCATGTAGAAGGTCAATAGTGGTATATGTTTACATATTGTCTTTCCCCATGTAGAAGGTAAATATTAACCTCCGTTCAGTCACCCCTTCCTAGCGGTGTGCTCATATTGAACGGTTAAGCGGGTCCTCCTGGATCAGCGTTATTTGGGACACATTCAGCGTCCTCTTTTGTTTGCACCTCTCTTCCTCCATCGTGATGAAAGAAAATACTCCATTGTTGCTCATAATTAGTTTTCGCTAAGTTATAAGACAAGCAGAGTATAGTACAGGGTAGAAGTATCAGTGTTCCTTCTGGCACCACGTTTGGTGCATACTCACTATCAGTTGATAGTATAGATTACAGATTTGATCAGGCCAGTGCTCATTCCTGAACTACCGCCGTATTTTCATTCCCTGTTTCCCCCTAGCTAGAGTTACCATATTACCCTCCGCTCTTTATAGTTGCAAAATTATCCTTTCATTCCCACACCTTTTCACCACTGTAAAATATATTAACCCTGTTGAACTTCTCTTCCCACTCCCTTGCACTAGAACGGTAGAATTGTACCCTTATCTTGCATGCCATACGTAACCACAGAATAATGATTGCCTGCGCCGCTGTGCCACAGAACATTCTAACTAATCATTTAACTTCAGGCAGATGTCATACCTATATTCCTACGACAGAGAGGGAATATTGCGGAAAGAGTAAAGATTTTGGTTATTCGATAACTGATATCACTTATCGCTAATGAAGCGTTTTAATAGTGGGTTTGAAGCAATCTTATTTTGTCCGACTCGCCCGAATCAACCGATCAATAATACCTCATTAATATGCACGACCTACCCTGTTCTCGACACATGAACCGCAGACTCGCCTCGCATCTGCAATTGTATAATTTGTTTAACCACTTCTAGGAAATAATTAGAAAACCACTTTGCCTTATTTAATGAAAACCACCTTTAGAACTGGCCATGGTTATCAGGGCTCTTTGACTCCCATCTAGATAGGCTGGCTTAGCACAAAGATGTCGTTTCAATGGCAAGATGTGAACTCATCTGTGGCCGGTTGAATGTACGAACTTCCTTCTCATTCTACATCTCGGGGGAACTGGAGAAGTTCAACTTTCTGTACAACTTGACTTTCTTGGAATTTACAACCCCCACCCATGTGAAAACCAGACTCTGTAAGTTTAGTTCCCTCTGGGTGTAAAAGCAACACCTAACTCTAAACTTCTGGAAGTTGTGAGAATGTTTACAGAAGGGATGATTCCCTCAGTCTTCCTCTGGCTAAAAATAGCAGGGTGTTTCCCTGTACCAGAATAAGATGTGAGGACAGGCCTACTGGCCGTTTTGTGACAAGGCGCACAACCACCTCTCCCTTGTCGTTAGGTAATCTACCATCAGCTAATCAACCTGCTCATTCCCCCACATTCCCGCATGTCCAGGGCAAAATATCCATACAATTCTTACAATCTGTGACCTCTGATGCGAGGTGAGCCAATTCACACAAAACATTCTATTGTTCACCTTACTAAACATACTCCTTGAGTCCGTGATGAAGACAATGTGTGTTGCAGTGGTTTCCTGTAACCAACAGAATGCTGCTGTTATTGCTTCCACCTCCATTCTCATGCTGGAGGTCGTAATCTCATATGCCAGACTCTCTTTTTTCAAGAATCGTCTATTAGCCTTCGCAATAAGACCCCAACCATTACGTCTGTTTCTCACCACTTACCCATCAGTATAGATCAGTATGTCACCTTGATGTGTATTACTCTGGATCAGTTGTTGCACTTCAAACTCTGTGTGGCCTGCTGTCCATTCTCTGTACTCACGACCCAGTGTCACTATTACATTGTGCCAGTCTGTCCTGTCTGCCGGTACTTCAACCCACTCTTTTTCATGATCGATGGTCTTTAGATCACACACCTGATGTATAGACATTTCTGCCTGTGCTATCCAGGACCTGCCTCATCTTAGTCTATGACCCTTGACCATAACCATGGCTTCATGCAGGGGTTGATCCCTATCTGCAACAACTCTCATATACCATATGGTTGAAGGACCCTATGCCTATCTGCCATTGTTAGTAGCGCCAGGATATGCACTTCAAACTCTGTGCGGCCTGCTGCCCATTCTCTGTACTCACGACCCAGTGTCACTATTACATTGTGCCAGTCTGTCCTGTCTGCCGGTACTTCAACCCACTCTTTTTCATGATTGATCGTCTTTAGATCACACACCTGATGTATAGATATTTCTGCCTGTGCTATCCAGGACCTGCCTCATCTTAGTCTATGACCCTTGACCATAACCATGGCTTCATGCAGGGGGTGATCCCTATCTGCAACAACTCTCATATACCATATGGTTGAAGGACCCTAAGCCTATCTGCCATTGTTGGTAGTGCCAGGATATGCCTCATGCATAAAATTGGTGTGTCCTTTGTGCACCCCAGGATTAAATGCATGGCTGCATTTTAAATGCACACCAATCTTTTAAGCTGGCTCTTTGATACTGACATGAGCCCCAAACTATACTCAGTAACAGAAATCATTAACTGCTGAAAGAGCCTATAAACATCTTCTGCTCTACCCCGGTTGCTGCCATCGCCCTCAGTGCATTACGTCCCCTACCGACCTTCTTCACCAAAGTCTCCACATGGTCTTTAAAAGATATACACCTGTGGAAGTTGATACCCAAGTACTTCAATATACTCTCTCTACTAAGAGGACATCCATTCAATATAATACATGGGACATCTGCCTTCAGAATCCGGTTATCAAGAGAGTACCACACAAATGATGCCTTGTCTGGGTTTATAACAGCCCTTGCGTCCCTGCACCACTCCACTATCCTGTTTACTGCCATCTATAGGTCTCCAGGTCTAGGAACCTATGCAGTGCAACTTTATGCTCATAAAGAACTGCGGCAACCCATCTGACAAGGCAAGGACAGACCTCCAACAGAGTGTATATCAACTGATCATACCTAACCCTGTTATACACATCCTCCAGGTCAAGAGCTACCGCCACTGTCTCTTTATCCTGGAAGCCCTCCTAGACATCAAATGCAAAAGTTGCCGCATTGGTCCAGGTGTCCTTCCCAGGCCGGTAACTCCCGAGCCCTTTGGGAAGCAGATTACGACTTTCCAAATGTTGCTGAAGCCTGCGGGCTACTATCTTGTCGAGGAATTTGCCAAAGGTGTTTTGCAGGGTTATGATTCTGTATCCATTAAGTGTGGAGTGGTCCTTACCTGGCTTTGGGAATGGGACCAGGTAGCTGTGCAGCCAATCCTGGGGTATTTCTGCCATATGCATGCTTAGGTTGAAACAAAGAGCCATCTCCTCCAAGTCCCCATCCTTCATGTTACTAATATGGGTGTACCTCAACCCTTCCAGGCCTGGCGCTGTGTCTTTAGTCCTCTTCAGTACACATCTAATATCCTCCACTGTAACCTCACAGTCCTTCCAAGTCCCCATCCTTCATGTTACTAATATGGGTGTACCTCAACCCTTCCAGGCCTGGCGCTGTGTCTTTAGTCCTCTTCAGTACACATCTAATATCCTCCACTGTAACCTCACAGTCCTCCTTCCTAGTGACCGGTAACAAGGTTTCTCTGATCATATCTCTAATAGCTCTATCTTGCTGATCCGCCTGTTTTAAAAATCGTGCAAGAAAAGCCTCCCCTCTGTCCTGATCTGTTGTCATAAGTCGATTGTTATCATCATAAACGGTACCATATATACCAGCCAGGCATTGCCTGTCTGTTCATCTACTGGCGCAGTTTCCAGAATTCACCCAATGTCACATCCTCACTGACTTCATTTATAAACTGTTCCCACTTCATCCTTTTTGCCTCTGCTGCCTGGAGTTTAAAATTCTGCACTTTTACTTTTTTATACCTTTTAGCCTCCTCCAATTCTGTGTCAGCTGCATATTTGCCAATTCCTTATGTTCTTGTGTGTAACCATTCAGAATCCTGTCTACTAAACCTTCTAGCAAAGAATATAGAATACAATATAAATATAGACATAAACGCATAAGTGATGTAGGTATGAACAGGATGGAAATAATATAAATGATGTTAGGAGCAACAATGTGACAGTGTAAACTATTTTATTGAAAACCAGCACACACCATGCTAATGGAATTTGGTTACACCTCTGAGGGCCTGGCCACTTGTAGGTTCTATATGTGAACCTGTAACCATAAGTGCAAACTGCCTCCCAATTCTTGACCAACACAAGCCGGACTCTCACTCTCTAAAGATACTTGTTTATTCATGGTCATCTTGACACTTTGTCGTATTTTACGTAATATGTCAAATGTTTTGGTCCTTTTTTGTCTCCTCTATTATATTGTATAATTGTGTAAGATAGGGCTGTGACACCCTGCAGTAGTTATTTGCTTTTAATTTAACTGACGTGCCAACTCATAGTAAATCGTGTCTTTTGTCAGGCAGTGGAGTCTCTTCAGCCATTATTGCATAGAGCTGTAGAGAGTGTTCCACAGCAGTACCAGCCTTTAACACTAATTACTTTCAAAGCAACTGCAGGGCTTCGACTTTTACCTAGAAAGACAGCTGATAAGATTATAAATGGGGTAAGTAACTCATTAGGTGTGTGTGATGTATTTTAGAAGAGTATTTCAAAACATCTTATAGATAAAAGTAGGTTAGTATTATCTGAGGCAATGTGGCTGAAAGGATAAGAGCTCTTATTCTTAAACTTCCAGTGCGTTGATGGCAGGGTAGGATTTCAATCCTACCCTGCCATTTATATGAATTTAAACACTGACATAAAATTCAAGCAATGTATTCTCTTAGTGAATTTAAATACAGAATATATTCTGGTATGATAATTTGGCTGTGCTGTGTTCAGCAGGTGCCGCGTGGTTACACACCCGCTTCACACGCCAGTGATCCGGGGCTTGTTTCTGGATCCGGTCAGGGATATGCACTACTGACGAGCTCAAACGAGAGCGAAACTCAAGTATAATGCTTCCATATTGACGTGGATATGCCTTAGGTTCATACCAGAATACGATCAGCGTTGCCAGTAGTGGGTTGTGCTCAATATTTAAATTTCAAATCCCGAAACAACCAAATAATCAATTAAATACAGAAGCCAAAAACAATGTTTTTCCAGACAGTTTGTTTTGGTGTATGGAGACAATAGGTTCTTTCACAGATACAGTATGTATCAGGTTGGTTTTATCATTGGTTCAGCAGCAAATAATGTTTGATTTACTGCTGTTTTAAGTCGATCATGTATTTGTTTCATTACATTGTCACCTGGGACGGTTAGCTCAAGAATCACTTGAAATTTGAGAATTGATAACTCTGGGGGATAGGTTTGGGTGGCTGCCAGTGACATTTGAATCCAGTTGATAATCCATAAGATTACTGAGTCATTAAGAGTGTCCTTCTGTCAGAGTCATTGGAACAAATTTTCCTAGCTCGATTAAATAGGGTCCTCACCAACCCACACTTATATTGAACCAGCGCAAAGCTATTGATATTCAGGTATTGGCCAATCGATGTTACTTTTCAATAGACTGCCCTTTGGATGGTGCCATCCTCTCGACATCGGATTAGGATGTCCAAGAACTGTAAGGTGTTATTATGTTCGTGGTATATTGCCAAAAAAATGTTCTTGTGGCTTAGATTCATGATGGAGTGGAATAATTCTGCTTGTTTGACATCTGTGAGGGGTAGGTAATATATCATCCACATACTGGCGGTGCAGAACAAGGTCCTTAATGTTCGATGTTGTTTGTTCTTTCAAGTGCGCCATAAAGATGTCTGCTAGAATGGGAGTGACCATGGCCACTCCGTCTAGTTGCTGGTAGGATTTTTTAAGAAAATTGAATTTAATATTCAATATGCACAGTAGTAGTTTCTCAAGTTAGGATATTGGTAGGAACTTTAGTTTCTTCATTTTTATGTGATCACAGATTATCTTTATGGTTTCAACCATAGGAACCTTAGTGTTGAAAATGTTGTCAGATGTCAAATTATTATTATTCACCATTATTGTCCAGTGCCAACAGATGATTATCTCTACTGGTTACTTTATCTTTATGTGAGTACTGTTATAAAGTGTTTGTTTCCATTCTGTTGATATCACACAACCACATGTACACTAAATTCAAGATTGGTGACTCAGCCATGTGCACATGTGGTTTGGCGTCGCAGACAGCAGAGCACATACTCTAAGACTGCCCAAACTACAACATATCCAGGCAAACCTTCTGGCCTAGAGAGACAACAGTGGAAGATAAACTCTATGGACCACTGAGTGAACTAAAAAAGACTGTTAGATTCATACAAGAGACAACATTGCAGTTATAGACATATTTCAAGCGAACGAAAGAAGAAGAAGAAGAAGAAGAAGAAGACGAAGAAGAAGACGACGAAGAAGACGAAGAAGAAGAAGAAGAAGTATTAGTAGTAATATAATGTTATGCAATGCATTCCAGATGTTTGGTACACTAAACTGTGGACCTTGTTTAACATAACAGGTTAGAGAACTGTTGCAGTCTACACCATTCTATCTGCCTGATCCTAGCAGTGTTGAAATAATGAGTGGCGAAGATGAGGGTAACTCTTGTGCGACATTTCTAATTATATAATTTTTGTCATAGAGAAAACTAAAGAGAAAAAAATAACTCTCTTTATAGATATGACATCAGATGTTTCAATGCTGAAGAGCAGAAACAGTGCAGAATAGGAGACCTAAGAGCAACACTCCATGAACTTTGTCAAAAATGTAAAAAAAAAAAAAAAAGAATTGATATGCAGTGAATCCCCTCACATTACAACATACATGAAAATGAAAAAGCCAATAGATTGGCAAAGAAAGATGTATATAGCTTCAGCCTGATGTAGATATAACCTATGGTGAGGACAACATATTTATAAGAAGCAATTATGGAACCTTGTAGAAATCAGAGCATCCAGGCCACCAAAAAGATTGCTCAAGACACAACAGGATAAATTGCCACATGTTTAGTAAACTGAAGATAGAAGATACTGATGAATGTATCTGTGGGGCTTATACAGTTACAGATAAAAATGTGTTTCAGGTGTGTCCGACATATATGGAACATAAAACTATTCTGGCATACAACCGCTTTATTTGAAGACAAACTGTAGATGTCAACAAGTTCAAGTTGTCTGTTGGGTTTTTTTGGGAGATTTATTCATATTGAGGCATGAAGGTGTACAAAGAAGAAAATGAAATTCATTATTCTTTCTTACAGTTCCCACCATTATTGTCCAGTGTCAACAGATGATTATATCTACTGATTACTTTTTCTTTATGTGAGTTCTGTTATGAAGTGTTTGTTTCCATTCTATTGATATATTTTCTTCTTCTTCGGCTCTTTATTCTTCAATAGAGTTTAGGCTCCCAACCAGCTCACTCCAAGCTGTCCTATCTTTTGCTATCTTGTGCTCTATCGATGACCTCTCCATATTATTCATCTCTGTCTTTGATTCTCATCTCCATGTTTTTAAGGTCTCTCTCTATTTTGTTTGCCCTGTGGGTTCGAGACAAAAAAGTTTCTAGATATGGTAGTCACAGGTTTTCCCAGTGTGTGTCATATCCAGCAGCAGCTTCTTTTCCTCATCACTTGATTTACTGGTATTTGTTTAGTTCTCTCCACTAACTCCACATTGATGATTCTGTCATACCATTTTAGCCCTATTTTGTGCTGGCATCAGTTAATGAATGTTTGTAGTGTATTAGTAATTGTTTTAGTCATTCTCAATCGTTCTGATCCATACAGTAATACTGATTTAATAGCAAAGGTAAATGTTATTTCCACAATTGTCCTAATGTTATGAAAGCACTGCTTTGATTTTTTAAAATATCTGGTGTATGCTACCGTCTCTTGAAGTGAGGTTTCATGAAGGAAGATTAGGTTATCATTAACTTAGTGTATTTTTATTATCTTTGTCTTTCCCTCATGAATTTTTAGACCTAATTATTGTGGCCTCCCATCAAGTGTGTTTAGTTTATTTTGCATCTGATTTCCTGTCTGGGACAGGAGGGCTATGTCATCAGAAAAGTCCAGATCATCGAGCTGTTTTGTGAGAGGAGACCATTGAATTCCATGCCAGGTGGTAGTCATTGTTGTCTTCATAATCCAGTCTTTAGTCAGTAAGAATAATACAAGTGACAAAAGACATCCTTGTCACACTCCAGTTTTTATTTCAAATGTATCTGTTTGTTTTTCTTCATGAAAAACTCTGCATTTCTTGTCTGTAAATGTTACCTTTATTACATTCATTATTATCTATGGAATCCTGTAGTGCCTCATCATTTTCTAAAGAAATACCCTATCAGTGCTGTCAAGAGCCTTTTCTTAGTACAAAAATCCAGTTGAAAATGGTGAGTTGAGTTTCATTCTTTGTGCTACAGTTGAGCGCAATGTGGCTATCTGATCATTGCAGGATCTATTTTGATTAGAAGCCTTCAATTTGATTTTGTTCTGTACCGTTATGTACAGTGTGGCTATCTGGTCATTGCAGAATCTATTTTGGTCAGAAGCCTGCCTGTTCGTCCCGTAGTTGTTTGTCAATGGCATCTGTTAATCTCTCCAGAATGACCCAGTCTTCTTCTTTTTCTGCCTTTCATCTCCCAAGGAGCAAATGCTGAGAACCAACTCATGCCAAATTCTTTGTAAACTTTTCATAGTTGCTTGGATTTTGTAGCTAAAGTTTCCTACACGATTAAATAACCAGTCTCACACCAACTCTCCTTAGTTGCCGGTTGTGACGTCATGGTAGGTTACAGTATTACTATTCTTTATTTTTCTCACATATCCAGGTTTTTTCAAGGAACTGACAATATCATCCTTGTATAATTCTCTCACTCCTGTAGATCCCCTTTCTTTGGCAGCTTTATCAGATATCCTTGTGTCTTGTTTGAAGGTATTTCTTGAGTATTTCAGAATTTGCTAAATAATTTGTGCAGTAATTCAATCGAGGTGTTTATTTTAGTTCTATCAGCCTCTACTGGACCATCAGCTTTCTCATTTGATACCTAGCTCCACTTCTGCAGGCTGGATATTAGGGCTGCAGAAATGGGCAGCAGATCGCACAGAAGTTGAGGTGCAACAACGGAGTAACACACATCAAAGTGACATAGTGATCTACAGTGATGAGAAATAGACAGTGGTTGGGGTTTCATCGCGAAGGCTAATGGACGATGCTTGAAAAAGGAGAGTCTGGCATATGAGACTACGACCTCTAGTATGAGAATGGAGGTGGAAGCAGTAACAGTGGCATTCCATTGGTTAGTGGAGACCACTGCAACACACACTGAATTTGTTATGCACTCAAGGAGTATGCTAGGTAAGGTGGAGAAAGGAATGTTTCATGTAGAATGGCTATCCTCATTTCAAAGGTCACGTTATGAGAACTATATGGATTTTTTGCCCTGGTCATGCGGAAGTGCGGGAGAATGATTAAGCTGATAGGCTGGTGGTGAATGCACCTCTTGGTGGTAGGTTATCTATGGACAAGGGAGAGGTGCTAGAGTGCCTATGGGACCAGGTGTAGAAGGCGGGAGAACAGAATGATAACCCGTATGTGGAAAGAATGATATTGCGGGGGATCGGCAGGAATTCTGGAAGAATCTCAAAACTGAGAGCGAAGACAAGGAGAACTTTTGGTCAGATAGCAGTGGGAACGGTTAGTACTTTGACTCTTCTCTGGCTGTTGACCGAGGGGATTGAGTGCATATGGGAATGTCCTCAGTGCAGTGATATTGGTTCTTAGCACAATTCAACTCAACTCAGTTTAATTGGCCTTTCATTGTTTTTGAGAATTGTTGCCATTGCAGTTTGTGATCAACTCGCTCATGTGAATATATTTTCCTGATATTCTCTTGGGTTTCCTTTCACTGCTCCTTCATCTGATTCTCGTACTAGGCCATCTAAATATTTTATTCACTCTCATCCTCTTCCTAACTTCTTTATTAGCTTCTGTGTATTTTCATAGGCTCTGGCTAGTTCTGGCGTTTCTATTATTTGAATCTTCATTTTTTTAAATCATTTCTTTCTTCTATTTTATTAAGAGTTTATCCATGCTTTATGTGTTATTTTCCCAAGACATTCTTTCATTATTTGTTTCAAATACTTTTAACCTACGAGGGCGAGTCAATAAGTAAGTCACACAGTTCTGTGGGATGGCAGGTAAATATAGTTGTTGTTTTCTACAGATGTCATTAGGTGACAGCAACATTTTTCATTTAATTCATGACTACTACTCTTGTCCTAGCAATGTAATTATCTATACCTATGGCTCTGGGCTAAGAGGCAAAAAACGTGCCTGGGTATTCATAGCAAAAGCAAATGGCTAATATTTAGTAAAGGAGAGCTTAGCATATGATACCATAACCTCAAGTCTGAGAATGGTGGTGGAGGCGGTTGCTGCAGCTTTCTGATGGTTAGAGAACAAACTGTATATGCATGTTGTGGTTGTAATTAATTCACAAAGCATGCTGTCAAAGGTGAAGACTGGCATGCTTTGATGTTTCACTCAGTCAAATGCCCTTGAATAATCCACAAAACATGAGAATAGGTTTAAATTAAATTCTCTGCATGTCTCTATTATTAAACACATGTTGAGTATGTGATCTCTTGTTCTTCTTCCTTGTCTAAATCCAGATTGAACCACGTTAATTTCTTCATCCATATTCTTATAAAGTCTTCGCATTATGATTTTTAGTAGATGTTTACTTGCATGACTGATCAGGCAACAGTTCTGTAGTTGATACATAATTTCAGGTTGCCCTTTTTTTGGGGTATTAGAATGAAGATAGTTCTCTTCCAATCTTTTGGTCATATACTACCATATTTCCTTATCTTCTTATAAACTAATGTCATCATTATCTGTTTTGTCACAAAGAAAAGTGGTGTGGAGTGTGCTTAGTAAAGTGGAGAAAGGAATGTTTTGCATGGAATGGATCACCTTGCTTCAGAGGTCACATATTGTAAGAATTGTATGGATTTTTTGCCCTGGCTGTGCAGGAGTGCAGGGGAGTGAGCAAGCTAATAGGCTGGCAGGGAATGCACCTTTTGGTGGTCGATTACCTATGGACAAGGGAGAGGTGGTCATGCACCTGTGGGACCAAGTGGAGAAGGTAGAGGAACAGATTGAGAACCCATGTGTGGAAAGGATGAGATTGAGGGGGATTGACAGGGGTTCAGGTAGAATCTCAAAACTGAGAGGAAAGACCAGGAGAACTTTCAATCAGATAGCGGTGGGAACGATTAGTAGTGTGACTCTTCGCTGGCTGTTGAACGAGGGGACAGAGCGCATATGGGAATGTCCTGAGTGCAGTGATGTCGGTTCTTAGCTCAACTCAACTCAACTCTTCAGGTCATTTATTGTTCATGCAATTTCATCTAATGAGAGTTCAGGTTCTGTCTCTGCATTCATTGATTCATGTATCTCATTCCTAACATTTTGTAATCTGTTCCAGATATTGCTCTATTCTGGTACAGCAATCTTGTATATATTTGTTTTTGTCCTTTCTTGTGCTCTTTCTTAATTCTCAAGTTAAAGATTTATACCTCATCCTGCTGTTATCGGATTCACCTCCTTTCTGTTTCAGTTCCCTTCGTTGATTTATTAATTGTAACGTGTCTGCTGTCATCCATGGCTTATGTTGCTTTTTCTTGGTTGGAATTAAATCTTTGGCTGCAGTTATCAAGATATCTCTAACTTGTACTGCCTATTCATCAGGTGTCAATTCCTCCTTATAGACATCAAGACCCCAAAATGATTCTTCACTTCTACATTGTATGCATCTGGTATTTTTGTGAGATCAAAACGAAGTGGCCTTGGTCCTCGGGTAAGGTTTTTGAGTTTTACTTTCACATCTGCTTCTAATAACTGATAATCTGTTTGACAGTCTGCACTTCGTAAGGTTTTTGCCAATGTTATGCTTGATCTCCATCTTCTTTGTATTAAAATATAATCTATCTGGTATTTGGTAGCACTGTCCGGGGACTTCCACGTGAAGAGTCTTCTTGGGTGTTGTTTAAAAAGTGCGTTTGCTATCGTTAACTCATTTTCTGTGCAAAATTCAATTAATTTATCACCTAAATAATTTCTATTTCCCAATCCAAATTTTCCTAAAACATGTCTCTCATGTTCAGCTGTTCCTGTACCCACTTTTGCATTAAAATCTCCCATTATTATTGTTATGTCATTATGACCAATCTTATGTAATGTGAAATGTAAAACTGTAAAAACATCTTCAATTTCGTCTTCCTCTGCTGTTGATGTAAGTGCATAAATATGTATGAGAGTTGTGTTTTTTGGATGACGTTTAAGTCTGTGAGTGAGGATTCTATCACTAACTGGGTTATATCCAATTAAAGTTGTTGCAGTTATTTTATCTAAACAGCTGGCTCCATGGCTAAACGCTTGTGAACGCAGTTCGTGAGCCGGGTGCCAGGCATTCAAAGCTCAGCTGCGACCGATTTATGCAGCAGACCATGTCACGTTGTGTTATAATGTGCTGGTATGGGAGCCGGTCGTTCAGAAATCAATGGCAAACTACTGAACGTAAGACTTGCTTAGTACATCAACAGCAGCTGAAAAATGCTGGTGTTGACTGCAACGTCCCGTAAGGGATACGCAACAAACTTTTTTTTTTAAAATCTAAACAAAATACCACTCCTCTCTGGCTTTTGACATCCCTACCTGAACAGACTTCCATTTTCAGTTGTAAAATGTCCCTTGCCTCTCCAGCGATGTTCACTAATTCCTAAAATGTTAGTATTTAATCTCTCAATCTCATCACATACTATCTTAAGCTTTCCCTCGTACAAATTTCTTACTTTCCACGTTCCTATTCTCACTCTCCTTCTTAGTCTGACACATTCCTTGGTGATACCGTCAGGAATAACTCCGTCATCATGATTACTAGTACTGGCCCCTGTGTCACACTCTTCCCCACTTTTATCTGATCTGCCTGGCCTGGGGGTCTCACCACTAATCTCTTTCTTATTAGGTTTTCTATCATCGTTAAGGTTTCTTGGCAAGTTTTGCAGAAGCTTGTTTGCCATCTTGCCTTCTAGGCAGTGACTGTACTAGTTGGTGGCCATAGCCATTGTCTCTACTGATGAGATCATCTACCTATCGCCACATAGTGCAGACCATAACCAACAACAATCTGTCGACTGCTCTCACGCTCCATCCACCACCTGCTTCCATGGCTTCACGTAACCCTAATAGTTAGTTAGTTAGTCGAGGTTCCAACTTCACGGCAATGGGTCTTCCCCATGATGCTCCGTTCCTGTGCCAGTGAATATCACACAAAATGCTCCCCACTCCAATGTGAAAAGTGGAACAGACAGGAGTCTCTGCAATCCAACAGCCTAATGGAGAGGTTAAACGGGTACTCCACCTTGCCCACGGGTGTCCCGTAGATTAACGGAGGAAAGGAGACGTCTCTCATCTCCTTTGATAGGAGATACCCCTACCCCACTATCCGGAACATGAAAATCAGCACAAGTAAAACAGAAGTAATGACTATAACCAAAGAAGAAAAAACAACAATGATTCACCTAAACAAGCACCCCCTGAAATACGTGAGGAGCTTCAAGTACTTAGGAAGTATAATATCATCAAATGGCAAACCAGAAGACGAGATCGAAAATAGATGCAATAAGGCAAACCACCTCTTTAGACAATTGGCACCATTACTAAAGAACTGACATGTTTCAGTAGTTACTTATAAAGCACTCTACAACACAATCTTTCTACCAACTTTGTGCTACCAATGCCAAACCTGGACAATGACAGAAAAAGAGAAAAGAAAAATCAAAATAGAAATGAGATTCCTAAGAAGAATACTCAATGTATCAAGAAGAGGGAAATTAAGAAATCTGGACTAAAGTGGGGGTTATGGCGGCGCTAGATTTTATTAGTAAGCAGCAAATCAAATGGTTTTATCATGTAACTAGGTTACCAACTAACAGTATACCACAATAAGCAATGATGTACATACCACATGGAAGCATAGGAAGAGGCTGACCACATAAGCGATGGACAGAGGGAATAACAGAGTCCATGGGAATATCGATACATGAAGCCCATAAATGGGCACTCTCCCGCTGTTTATACATCACCTCGACACTGCAAGGTATAAGAGGAACGAGATGAGATGAGACTACCAGAAACATATGTCCATAATCAGTCCCCTGAGTTGCATGGTGCATTTCCCATCCTCTACCATGTGGAGGAGTGGTTTGCCTCAGGTTATGGGTCTCTGGTAATAGTATATTCAAACACAGAAGCCATAAACAATATATTGTATGATTCCTTGCCTGGCAAATTTCGCTGCATCTTATCAGGTGCATACTGCAGATTTATATATCATATTATGTAAATAAACTAGTAGACGGTACTACCTACTTTCTGTTAGCATTGGGCTGCACTCACCAAACCCGACATCTAATATTGTGCCAATGGGTTTGGGTGGAGGATACAAGCCTTATACTGGTGCGAGGAAAAGCAGTCTAGAGACTGTTAGAGCATTACTTTGCTGATCCGGCAGCTTCTTCAGCTTGTTTTTTTCCAGATGTATTGGTGTTACCTTTCCTCTGGAGTAAACTAGGCAGGCCTTGAGAGGTATCATGCTGCATGGGCAACACATGGTCTTTACAATTCATCCCAGGCTTTGTGCTATGCAGAGGTTATTATGCCTATTTTTGAAGCACATTGTAACAAACTATCATCTGTCAAGACAGCAAGGTGCCAGTTGTATGTAAATACATTAACTATACTTTGGCTTAAATACTTAAAATACATGTGTGCTAGTAACATAGATATTTGGCATCTTGCAGGTTCTACCCGTGTATGGGTGCGAAGACCACGAGGTGCAGCAAAATATGCCAGGCAAGGAATCAATGCAATATATTGTTTATGGCTTCTGTGTTTAAATTCACTAAGGGAATACATTGTTTTGAATGGTGTATTCATCAAATTCTTGGTGAAGAGAAGGAAACATTGGTAGATTGGATGCCCGGTCTTTTGCTGTTAGCATATCTGACCTGCCTGTTCGCATGCCTGAGAAGAAGAGGATGAATCCTAGTTAAATTTCC
The DNA here is from genome assembly GCA_963921405.1 of Cepaea hortensis. Taxonomy (NCBI): domain Eukaryota; kingdom Metazoa; phylum Mollusca; class Gastropoda; order Stylommatophora; family Helicidae; genus Cepaea; species Cepaea hortensis. Next base: position 79,452,064 of record OY992881.1, read on the forward strand.
TACTTGGGAAGCTCTCCTGTGTTGGTCATAATTGTCTTGATTAGGTTACTTCACCACTTAATACTTTCTGTTTAAAAGCAACCTAAAATGTACTGATTTAAAGTTTGTAGCGATACACAGGATACCATGTAAGATCAGCTCTTGACACTCCAATTGGTTGATAATAATAAATACCAATGGAAAAAACACTTGATTAGATTTAAAAAAAAAAAAACTTTCTTTTAGTCTTGTTTTCTTACATAGGAAAATGAATTGTGTATTTGTTTTTAAAAGAAAAACATGAGCTTACATAATATTATGTAATTATTGTTTCCTTAGGCTTGTTTGCTTGGATCAGTGTGAATTTTCTCTTAGGTAAGATATTGATATTGATTACTTTCTGTTGGGAATATTTATTTTATAAACTTAAGGAATTTAAATAACAAAAACACAAACAGTAGGTTTTGCACAATTTATTGCCTGACATATTCCATTGCATCTCATCAGGTATATACTGCAGAAATCACACAACATAAACCAATTAGATAAATCCTTCAAGCTGAAATATACCACACACATATTTACAGAGTAATTTGAATTGTCTACCACGGTAATTTTAAACTGACTATATCTTTCTGTTTGCACAAAGTTGATTTATGTTAATGAATGGCAATTCAAAGGTAAAGAAAGCTGTAAAATACAAAAAGGAAAAATATAAAAAGTGGGTGAAAAGAAAACAGGATAATGATTACATAGAATGTAGAATAACAACAAGACATGCAAATAGAATAATAAAGAGAGAAAAACAAAAAGTCTGGGAGGAATATGGAGAAACCCCAAATAAAAACTACAAGGAGGAACTAGAAACTTCTATAAAATGATATGTGCAATGAGAATCAGAGCAGAACCCTTTGACCCAACTGAAATAATGAACAGCAAGAAAGGAGAACCAGTAAGAGAACAAAAACAAATTCTAAAATGATGGAGGCAGTACTTTGAACAACTTCTCAATATTCCATCAGAATCACAGATTGATTTTCACACTCTTTTAGTTTAGACACATCAAAAATCCTAGGAAGTATAATATCATCAAATGGCAGATCAGAAGACGAGATCGAAAATAGGTGCAATAAGGCAAATCAACTCATTGGACAAATGGCACCAATACTAAAGAACAAACATGTATCAATAACTACTAAGAAAGCACTCTACAACACAATCTTCCTACCAACTCTATGCTACCAATGCCAAACCTGGACAATGACAGAAAAAGAGAAAAGAAAAATCACAACAACAGAAATGAGGTTCCTGAGAAGAATACTTAACGTATCAAGAAGAGATAAGATCGGAAATCAAGAAATCAGGACTAAAGTGGGGGTTAAAGCAGCACTAGATTTTATTAGAAAGCAGCAAGTCAAATGGTTTGGTCATGCAAGTAGGTTACCAGTCAACAGCATACCACAACAAGCAATGATGTTCAGACCAGAGGGAAGCAGAGGAAGAGGCTGACCACGTAAATGTTGGACGGAGGGAATAGAGTCCATGGTAATATCAATATATGAAGCCCATAATCGGGCACTCACAATGTTTATACTTCACCTCGACACCGCAAGGTACAAGAGGAACATAATGAGAAGAGATGATGAGATAAATCCTGTTTGGATGAAAATATAATCGTTTGAGAATGTTGTGCACTGTGCTCACTGATACGTGTTGCAGTATTTTCCTTAAGGACTTGCTTGGACTTTTCAGGATTCTGTCTTGGATATCTAGACATTTTTCTTCAGACACAACAGGCCTACCAGATTGTGGAGCATCCTCCACATTTCCCATAGCAAGAAACTTATTCAACAAATTTCTGACCGTTATGTGATGAGGAGGTTGTTTCTCAGGAAATCTTGCTATAAATCTTTGAACAACCATCAGTCATGTGTATTGACTGCCATTTCAAAACACTTGTTCAACCAAAACAATTCTTTCTTCCATTGAGAACACCATTCTGTTTGGAGTGCAAAGAATTACTCCAGCAGACACAACCATTCGCTGCATATTGCTTCACAATGGACTGGATGGAAATTTTTTCTGACGTCATGTGTGTGTGTGTGCGTGCGTGCGTGCATGTGTGTTGTAACATAATGTGATCAATCCCACCAATTCGCGGCACTAGCACTGAATCAGATAATTGCATGTACTACCTAGCACCAATTCGCATCATGAGATATGAAGTTGTCATATCTATTAATTGACGTGTCAACTCAGAATTGAACCAGGGCAGCGTTCCAAGTCTAATAGACGATTGGTTTAGAGAGGGACTGATAGCGTCTCGCAATGCCTTGTGGGATAGTCCAGCCTGGCTCACCGTGCACTTTGTCAAACATATTTCTAGTGACAGGACGTGTTTCTGTCCAGTGTGGATTTATTGTGCCCTCCTCGATGATCTCTGGTAAGAATATTCTTCTGGGATTTATGTGATATTCGAAAGGGAATGGTCAAGGTAACCCATGGTGTTTGTGTGATTTGTAACGTCCCTAAGCCATATAATACTCTCTCCAATTTGGGAGACAGCCTGCAGACTCTGCTCCAGCCCTGTCGCCATTTTGCAATGCCTCGTCTCATGTCTACTGACCTATTAATCCAGTCTCTGATTCTAAAGCCATTCAGAACTGCATTTCATGCACTGCATCTTTATGCTGTAAGAAGTAGTCTTGTCTAGGCACTTCATGCATGTTTTTCTATATACAAACTGCTAGCTCTCTTCTTCTGCAAGAGAACTATTTTAGAAAGACAATTAATGCTTCTGATATACAGTAATTCTTATAACACACAGATAGTGACTGAATGATTATTTCTTCTCATCTGTTCTTGCTTGTGAGTGGAGTTGGGAGGGATGAAATTTATGTTGCATGACTGGCAGATCTTGCACACAGGCCCAGCTTGAATTATCTCACTGTAGGTTGTATATTTAAGTTCAGTGTCTGCACTGTGTCTGATTAAAGACCGTTTGCATTCATAACGATCCTGGTGTCAAGTTTATCTGACCAGAATAGGGATTCAAACCACTGCTCCCAACCTAAGGCTGATTGCCAACTAAAGGAGGGATAATCTATGTGTTCAGGCTAAGAAGAAGAAGACGGACTTTGATGTGAGAAAGAAGACTCTGTGTTCTGTCGTTGTCATATCTATATATATGTTTGTTGTCCATGAATGAGAATCAGTGTGAGTTCCTTTTGTGGTGAATGCTTTACCTGAAGTGAGAAAGAAGACCCTGTGTTCTGTCGTTCTCATATCTATATATATATATATATATATATATATATATATATATATATATATATATATATATATATATATATATATATGTGTGTGTGTGTGTTTGTTGTCCATGAATGAGAATCAGTGTGAGTTCCTTTTGTGGTGAATGCTTTACCTGAAGTCTTAATTTATATTAATTCATGAACATGAACTTTATTATCTTAGATGTGAGATAGTCATATATATGATTTTTAACTCATTGAAACTTCTAAACATTATGGGGAACATTCGTTAAGAGGGGTAGGTGAACTAATGATGATTGAGAAAGAAGTAATGGCACTCAGAAATCAAACCTGACCTGTAAAAGGCAACTAAAAATCTTGCACTGCCCTGATTTGGGATAATGAGCAAATAACATTGATGTTCATGCCATCATTAAAGTCATCCTGTTATCATCAATGCACGTGTCCTAGCTTTGAAGTTGGAACTGCGACTAACTAACTAACTAACTAGCTTTGATGATTTTTACTGCTCATCTATCTCCCTGTCAGACTTCTGATGCCTTGTTGTTCCTCTGATGTCCATGTCTCCAGTAAGACCCCTGGCACTTTCAGATTGCTATTATCAGCAAAGACCAGAAAATAGTAGCAATGCAGATAAATGTTGTATCCATCAGCAGTCAGAGTTGATCCAGCACCAAGGAGAGACAAGGGGCAATAGATCTCACCTTTAGGTATTGCCTTACTCTTCCACTTTTTCATCCTTCTATCTTTAGTCCCCTTTTCATTCTTGTCTACTTCACCATGACAGGACCAGTTTTACCAACATATGAATGGGTGAATTATGTTTGTATTACTAGAGAGGAGAAGGTGTTCGTGGATGATTCGAGTATGATATAAGCAAACAATTTGTCTGGGATGAATATGGAAAAGCTCAGATTTTTGTCAGAGCTTTGGATCAGTCGTCACAATGTCTGGTTGTCCTGGAGTCAATCTTAAACACCCCTGTATGAAAACTCAGTCTAGTGGGATCTGCCCAATTCCATCATCTCCAGCAATCACAAGCTATGAATCAAGTGACTCAGAATATTCAAACTAATCTCAAACTAAGTTTTATTCCATCTACACTGTAGAGAACTTTTGTCATCCTTATAGCATGTACATTCTCGTCAGAAAATCTATGAAGTGAATATCTACTCAATTGGATCTCAGCTTCATGATATTACATAGGACCGTTGTTCAATATAGTGGTAGACCAGAACTGTTTTTAGGACATTTTACCCAACACCAGACATTTTATTGCGTGATCTTATAGCATTACTGGAGGGGAAAATTGAAAGGTCTTTTCGTGAAAATCACCTTTTTATATAATATTGCACTCATAATGCACTTTATGTTTTTATAACATTCATGCATGCTGGATGTGTTGTTTGTGCGTTTCATGTTGAGAAGCCTCTTATTAACTTTCCTCCAGCCTTCAGATTATTCTGGTTGAATTAAATGATGAAATGTAACCTTCCTCTTTTTCACTAACTTGTGATGTTATTCAAGTTCATTATATGTTTAATTAAGTGATTATCTTGGAACATCATGTGGCTGGGTAAACACTAGTAGGCAGCTTAATCTACTGATCCTACTGTAATCTCCCAGGTTCCAAATTGTCCATCTAGGAGAACTCTTTATACTTAAATTATTATTGTACTCTTTCACTTGTTGGGGAAATAGATACAATTGGGGGATTATGAGCTAAATTTTGTTCTCCTTGGGAAGGACAGATATTAGTGTGGTTCTTTATTTTAACCGGGAGTCCCCTAGACCTCCAGAGCCCTTTCGTGTCACATCATATTCCAGTGACATACCCACACTATTAGAAACCAGTCCTACCTCTCTAACATGACTTATTACTGGGGATGCACTTGTGGGTACTGACCTTTTCCACCCAACATGCCATATTAAAATGGGACGCTTGTTCCGGGGATTGATCCTCTGGGAACCTCTCGCAATAAGTCACAGATATATGATTCTGGTTGGGAATTTCCTTCTGGAAAACTACGAACAAAAGGTCTATTTTTTGTGCGGGAGTTGATCTTTATAGGGACCTCGCGCATGAATCCACATATTCTGTGGACTTTATACAGTGGAACTTCGCTTAACGAGCATAATTCGTTCCAGAACCTTACTCGTAAAGCGAAACACTCATTAAGCGAAACAGTTTTTCCCACACAAATTAATGTAAAATACAATAATGCGTTCCATGCCGAAAAAATACTCAAAATATTTTGTATAGCGTTTATTCAAAGAAAATTATGTATACATTGTTAAGCTTGATACATCTTCCTCTTCTATCGCAGAATGAACGAACCTGGAATGAGAATTTGATTTGTAGAAGAAAGAAAATTTAAATAATTAATTTACAATTTATAATACATACCTAATTCTTTTTTACTAGAAAGCTGTCTGGAGAAATTTGTTTTTGCCAACGCTTCAGAATTTGGTGGAAATGCGACACAGCATCTTCATTAAATAAATTAGTAGCTCTCATAGCCACTGCCTTATTAGGGTGATGGTTCTCAATGTACGATGCAACAGTTTCCCATGCTTTCAGCATTTCTCTTATTGCCCCAGAAGATAGTTGGTTTGCTGTTACCTTCTCCTCCTCCTCTGACAAACTCTCCTCCACAACTTCTTGCTGTGAAACACAATGTAATTCCATAAGCTCTTTGGTGGTCAGCTCTTGGCTATGCTCTTCTACAAGCTCATTGCCAGGTTGCAGAAGCACTCAGCGATATCTTTGTTATCCACCTCCAGTCCCATGATCTTGGCCAAAGACACAATCTTGTTGACTACAAGCTCCACAGGTACTGTCTCAAACCTCTCAATGTCACATTCGACAACGCTCTCCGACCAAAGCTTTTTCCAAGCAGAAGTGAGGGTTCTCTTGGTAACCCCTTCCCATGTCTGTTCTTGAGGCAAGCAGCGATGTGGAAGTGATATTTCCAAAACTCTCTGAGAGTGAGATTGGTCCCTTCAGTCACCTCAAAACAACGCTTGAAGAGTGCTTTAGTGTAGAGCTTCTTAAAGTTAGAAATAACCTGCTGGTCCATAGGCTGGAGTAACGGAGTAGTGTTGGGAGGCAAAAACTGGATCTTGATGAATTTAAATTCTTCAAGCAAGTCATCTTGTAGGATAGGCAGGAGCAATGTCCATAAGAAGCTAGATTCCGACCCTCGCTGTTGCAGGTGCACAATCCGGACTTTCCCTCCCCTCGTCACTCTTTATGCGAAACATCACTCGTTCACTGAGTCATTTTTTACAATTTATTTTGCTCATTATGCGAATTACTCAATATGTGAGATGCTCATTAAGTGAGGTTCCACTATATTTAGGATTCTGAACCACTGACTTCACTTACTTTTAGGTAGTTTTTACCGGGGTGTAAATCAGTGGGGTATATCAGAACTTTTTGTTCATTTGAGAATTGATGAGTTACTGTTGTACACTTCAGGAGTTGGGGATATCTCTGCTTTTGAAACCCCATATTTTGCCGTTGAAGAAAACTATCTATGCCATTGGGTTATTTGATTTGCTGACGTTTGCTTTGACATTGCATGCTCTGTATAATTTTTAGATCACAGAGGCATAGGCTTACCTGGGATCGCAGAGGATAGCACTTAGATTTTTTTCTCAAAAGAAAATTGTTAATGTTAAACATGGTGGAAACTTTGTGCCCAATATATGGATAAAGGTAGACAGTCTGGGTTATCTGGGATGGACCTAGCAAAATACGTCTCTGACGAATTCGTTTGACATGAGCGGTTGCAAGCTGTGACAGCCCAGATAGAGAAAGATAGAGAGACTGAGTTGGCCCAGAATGAGAGAGAAAGGCTGGCTTTAGAATTGGAGGATAAGAAGCTACAGGCTGAGTTGGCCCAGAAGGTGAGAGATATAGAGGCCGAGATGGATAACAGAGAAAGAAAGGCAACATCAGTTAGAAATAAAACGCATGGAAACTGAGTTGGAGATAGGCGACTGGAGGGTGGAGTTTCTCCCACCCCCTCCACATCTCTAAGTGGACCAGCTACAGAAATACATAGTGAGGAAATTTGTCATCGCTCTGGGGGGGGGGGGGCATGGCATTTCCACTGAAGCTATATGATGAACACAGGGAGAATATAAAGTTCTAATGATCTCGTTTTGAACAGATGTGTGACACATGTGGTCTTTATGAGTCTTGATGGGGTGTTAAACTCTAACAAGGTTTGAGGTGCACCGCCTATGACGTTTTCTCCAGGCTTACTCGACAGGAACAGCAGGACTACGGTACCCTCTCACGAGCGCTGCTGAACAGATTTGAGGTGGACTCTCATAGCTATAAGCGTAATTTCAAGTCAGCCAAGAAAGAGCACGGGGAGAGTTTTGCCCAATTAGTCGAAAGGTTACAATCCTATTTGCACAAATGGGCAAATTTAAGGAAGTTCGATCAAACGTATGAAGGACTCCAGGAGATGATCATAATCGACCAGTTAAGGGAGAAAATATCATCATACATGAGGGATTTCCTCACACAGCATGGGGCGGATAGACTAGAAGAGATAATTAACTTGGCAGAGAGATGGGTGAAATCTCAGAAGGAGGTGGGAGGGAAGAGTCTGACAACCACTCCCCCGGAAAAAATCTCTAAAATCCAAGGAATCAGATAACACGAAATCCAGTAAGAAGGTTAAGAAATCCACGAACAACACCCAAACTTTAATTCAGACTGCCAAGAAGGAAGGTAAAGTCTATTGTACTCATTGCAATATGGTCGGGCACCATGCATAGAATTGACTGAACAAGCCGCCCACCCTCCCCCCTCCTCATAGTGTTGCATGTCTGACTGGCTGGAGGAAACAGAAGGTGGGCACTAATGAACCATCCAGCCGGGCAACTGATGAAGACGACACCCATTCTAAAATTCCGGTCGTGGAATCCATCCAACTGAATGGATCCCCCACCATGTGTCTCTATGATACAGGACTGCAACATATTGTATTGTTTCCTCTTCCTTGATACATCCGGAACAGGTAACAGGAGATGGTGGAAATACAGGGACCTTTGAAGAGCTCCATTCCAATGTCACTCCCTGTGGCAAAGGTACACATAACATCACATTATGTGACTGGGACAATCAAAGCGGCGGTCATGGAAGACCCCCATCTATCCTGTTATTCCGGGATGTAGATAGGTATTTCTTGGAGATCCTATACAGCTTGTGGTCTCTGCTATGAGGACAAGGTCCCAGGTGAAAATGGCCCTAGCATCAACTACCTCAGCTTTTCCTCGTTCAGAGGATTTGAAGAAAGCACAAGCTGCTGATATCACCCTTCTAGTAGTAGTAGAACTTCCGGTGTTATGTCGACGCGATGACTCGTTGTCTTGGGGGAGAAGCTGTTCAGTGTTTTTCTGTGGATTCCTTATGGAAATTCCCGTGAAATTCGTGTGGATAGTGTTTTTCCTTTGGATTATGTGATGTTATTTCGTGTTCGTTAATTGGAAGTGTTCAAAAGAAGCCACGGAAGGCAGGTGGTGGATGAAATTATGAGGGCAGCCGACAGATATTTGTTGGTTATGGTCTCGAGTTTCGCGACGGCAAGCTTTCTCTCTTTCGAGAGACACTGATTGCGGTCATCCGGCCAGTATGGTCACTGCCATAGAGGAAAGCAACGGCAAACTACCTCTTTGAAATTGCCTAGTTTATTATGATTCGCTTAAAGACTGATCATCGCAAGACAAGGACAGAGACATTAAAATTAGGAACATGGAACGTTAGGACGTTAAACAACGACGGAACATTAGAGAACATAACACAAGAAATTCAAAGAGAAAAAATTAATATATTAGGTAAGTGCGAAACGAGATGGACAGGAGCAGGCATCAAGATACATAAAGATTTTAAGATTATTTATTCTGGAGGTGAGGATCGACATAGGGGAGTGGCAATAATTTTGGACCGGAAAACATCGTCTGTTCAGGGATATTGGGCCGTGTCGGACAGAGTACTACTAGTTAAATTGAGTGGCAGACCTTTTAACATAAATGTTATTCAAGTATATGCCCCAACAGGAGAGTCCAGTGAAGATAGTGTAGAGGAATTTTATAATGACATAGAGTCTGCCTTAAAGAAATGTAAAAATTCAGAAATAAACATTATAATAGGGGACTTCAATGCAAAAGTAGGAAATCAAGGGGATAGATACACAGTAGGAAACTATGGTTTAGGAGAGAGAAATGAAAGAGGATACAGACTAGTAGAGTGGGCAAAAGAACAGGAAATGATTGTAGGAATCACCTGGTTCAAGCAACACCCTAGAAGATTATGGACCTGGAGGAGTCCTGATAGCAGGATTAGAAACCAGATTGATTACATTCTCATTAGCAGAAGATTTAGAAACGCCCTAACAGTAGCAAAAACAGTTCCCAGTGCTGATTGTTATAGTGACCACAGATTACTCACAGGAACATTGAGGATAAAGTTGAAGAAAGTCAAGTATACAACAGGGAACACTAAATATGATTTGTGTACATTGAGTAATGACAAGGAAATACAAAACAAATTCAACATAGAAGTACAGAACAGATTTGAAATATTGTCTGATCTAGAGATCCTATTCCAGGATGTGGATGATCAATGGGAAATGTTAAAGAATTCAATCAATATGGCTGCATCATCATCATCATCATCATCAAGTGCCGTGCCGGCTGGCGTAGGCGTTCATGGCTCTCCATAGATCTCGGTCTTTGGTTTTCTGGATCAACTCTGGTGCTGATATTCCTCCATGCCACCGTCTCAATCCATCCAGCATCACTTCTCTTGGTCTACCTCTGCCTCTCTTCCCCTCGATCTTTCCAGTTGTTACGATGTTCTCCAATGCCTCTCTTCTCATCACGTGACCGAAGAAAGATGTTTGTCTCTGTCTTATTGTTGTATATAATGTTCTAGTTTCATTAGCCTGTTTCAGGCAGTCGTCGTTAGTTACTCTGGCAGTCCAAGGAATTCGCAACATTCGTCTCAGGAACCACATCTCTGTTGCTTCTAATTTCTTCTTAATTTGTTCATTTACGTTCCAAGATTCACTGCCATACAGCAAAACTGGTTCTACATAGCATTTCAGCACTCTCTTTCTTACATTCAGTGATAGTGACTTATTGCATAAGATACTCTTCATTTTCTGAAAAGCGGCTTTTGCCTGCCCTATTCTACTCCTAATCTCTGTTGTACATCTTCCATCTGATGTTATAAATGCCCCTAGGTATCTAAAATTATCAACTTGGTTAAGGATTTTCCCTTCTATTTCTATGTCACATTTTGGTGTCACCATTTTCTTTGATATTACCATTGTTACTGTTTTCTTGATATTCAATATGGCTGCAGAAACAACTATTCCAAAATTAAAGAAGGTGGGTCGTAAGAAATGGATGACTGAGGAAATTTTACACTTAATGGAAACAAGAAGACTCAACAAAAATAATCCTGCCAAATATGAAGAAATTCACAGACAAGTCAGAATATTATGTAGGAAGGCAAAAGAATCATGGCTTGAGGAAAAGTGCTTAGAAATTGAAAAACAACACAACAGTCAAAATACCAAATTAGTGCACAAAAGGATTCAGGAACTTACTAATAAAAGAACAAGTACATCAACGGGCTGTCTAAGAACTAAAGATGGCAAAATCATAATAGAAAAAGATCAGATTCTACATGTATGGACAGATTATGTGAAAGACCTGTATAATGATAACAGAGAGGAACAGTATGCTATTAGATTTAATAATGAAGGACCAGCAATTTTAAAGATGGAGGTTCAAAATGTTCTTAAGCATATGAAAGCTGGCAAGGCCCCCGGTGCAGATAACATCACAACAGAAATGATTAAAGCTTTAGAAGAATTTGGACTAGAGCAAGTCACTAGACTGCTGAACACATTATATGATACTGGAGATATACCTTCTGAATTATGTAATTCTGTATTTATTGCAATCCCAAAGAAATCAGGAACCTTAGAATGTGATCAACATAGAACAATTAGTATAATGAGTCACATCACAAAGATTTTGTTACGAATTATCATGCAAAGAGTGAGGAAGAAAATACAACCTGAAATAGGGGAAGAACAATGTGGTTTTGTAGAAGGAAAGGGTACAGTAAATGCTGTGTATATGCTGCGAACAGTTATTGAACGTGCTTTAGAAGTAAACAAGGATATACATCTTTGCTTTATTGACTACACAAAGGCTTTTGATAGCGTTGTCAACATTGTGGATATGCTGGCAGATCTACAAATTGATGGGAAAGACATTAGACTTATAAAAAACATATATTGGAAACAACAAGCTGCCATAAGAATTGATAATGAAGTAGGACAATACCAACCTATTAAGAGAGGTGTTAGGCAGGGATGTGTAATGTCTCCAGATCTTTTTTCCTTATACAGTGAAAATATTTTCAGAAATGTAGAAGACCTAAATGGAATCAGCATTGGAGGACGAAACATAAATAACATTAGATATGCAGATGATACAGTATTGATTGCAGACAATGCACAGGATCTGCAACAATTAGTAGACGCTGTGGTTGTACACAGTGAGCAGCTGGGGTTGGAATTAAATTGTAGGAAGACACAGGTTATGGTCGTCACTAGGAAGAACGAAGTACCACAATGTAATATACAAGTAAATGGGAATATTCTTCAGCAAGTGAATCGGTTCAATTATCTCGGAACAGTCATAACATCTGATGGCAGATGCCTTGAAGAGATTAGAACAAGAATCGCCATTGCGAAGGTAGCCTTTAGCAAGATGAAAAACATTCTGACCAATAAAATGATGTCAATTGAAACGAGAAAAAGAGTGTTGAGGGGATACATAGAGCCTGTTCTTTTGTATGGATGTGAAACTTGGACAATGTGCAGTCAAGCTGAAAAACATCTGATGGCTGCAGAAATGTGGTTTCTGAGGAAAATGCAAAGAATACCATGGACAGATAGAAAAACCAATGACCAAGTACTACAAGAGACAAATGAAAATCGTAGATTGATTAGAGAAATTAGACGTAGACAGTCAAACATTTTTGGACATGTTATGAGAAGAAATGGACTGGAGAACTTGGTGACAGCTGGCAAGATCGAGGGGAACAGACCAAGAGGAAGACCGAGAGGAAAATACCTGGATGGCTTGGCCACATGGCATGGACGAGACAGGAACACTGAGCTGATCCACGACTCTGGTGATCGAGTGAAATGGCAAATCATGACCGCCCACGCTTTCCGGCATGGCACATGATTGATTGAGTAGTAGTAGACCTCTTTCAGTCCTGAAGGACTATAGAGTTGTGCTGCTTGGGAGGTGCCTGGCAGCACCACTGGTGACTATATAATCTAATGTGAGAGTGACAATCCCTGTCATTTTCCACATTTGTAAGATGACGCAAGTCCTGCAGAAAGTGACTGCGTTTTAACGCCTATCCTCAGTTTGTTGGATCAGATTGCGCTCAAAGAGCACCAGTCCGTTTCGTTCTCAGGAGCAGATGAACCGTGGCGAGTCAACACCTTATTGACTGGGGGCTGCCCAGCTTAGGCGGGCGGTAGCTGTCTAGTGAGATACAATTATCTCCCCCACCATTGGAAGTAGCCCCTGGCGCCTTGCTCTACACCAATCGAGCATTAAGACTTATAACCAGCAAATGCTGCTTCCCGTGTTGTGTCACCGCTTTACGTGGTGCTGAAGTGACCTCTTCAGGGCACAAGTCTGGGCAATGGAAATTGGAGAACTAGCTGTTGCCCAGTAGCAAGTTCCCCCTATCCACGTCGCCGATGTTGACCAAGGGAAAGGCAGTAGCCAATGCAACTTGGAATCGGTGCCATCGCAGGAGTTGCCAGAACTATGTTGTTTACACCATGGAACTGCCTTAGGGACTCCATCTCCGGATTTGCCCTCAGGGTTTACTCCCGAAGCCTTTCCCATATAGGTATACCCGCAAGGCAACGGAGGTTTGAGATTTAGAGTTCCCTCTCTTAGAAGAGATACCAACCAAGGCTGACGAGCCTCCTCTGCCCGGGAATCAATAAGGAGGGAAGTCTACCATTCTTCCTTCCTGGCAGTGGCCATACTGTTCGGATGGCCGTAGCCATTGTCTCTACTGCGAGATCCTCTGCCCACAGTCACTGACTTGAAACCATAACCAACAACTATCTGTCGGCTGCTCCCAAGTTCAATCCACCACCTGCTCTCATGGCTTCACGTTACCCTGTTGGGGGGGGGGGGGGGGGCTAAACGGGTACTCCACCTTGCTTAAGGGTGTCCCGTAGGCTGGCAGAGGGAAGGAGACACCTTACTTCTCCTTTGATAAGGGGTACCCCTACCCCGCTACACCCTTCTGCAATACTTCAATAAACTGCTAAAGCACATTTACCCCCGTGTAAAGGTGATATGTATATGAAGAGTGGACTTCTCTACAGGCAGGCAGGAAAGGAGTGACAAGGGCATGCGCAACTCGTCGTCCCGACTTCATATAGAGTTCAGATTCTTGAAATGGGCCACAGTTTACCATTCAGTGGGCACATGGGCATCAATGCTACTACGCAACGAATTACCATGAACTACTTATGGCCAGGGATGAATGCAGACATCATAGGTTTTGTTAAATCATGTCCGGAATGCCATAGAGTCTCTCCAAGACACTGGACTCCACCAGTAACACTGGGGGAAATGCCAATCACTGGAACTCCTTTTGAAAACGTAGCGGTAGACATTATTGGACCCCTCAACTGAACGAAGAGGCGGAATCAATTCATATTAACTCTCATGGACACATGCTCAATGTGGGCAGGAAGTGTCCCCCTGCCTTTAAGTGATTCGAAGCATGTTTCTGAGGCATTACTGAGATATTTACTCGGCTGGCATTTCCTCTTAGGATCCTAACCGATAAATGGATCACAGTTTCATGGTAAGCTCATGGAAGAAGTCTTTAGATTATTCCAATCTCGCCATATCTACTCATCTCTCTATTTTCCACAATCGAATGAGAGTGTAGAGAGGTGAACGGGACCCTCATTAGTATTCTGAGGAAACTTGCTCAGGAGAAACCAGAGGATTCGGACTTACATATACCAGCAGCATTTTTCTCTTATTGTGAAGTTCCCCATCACTCAACTGGGATTTCACCTGCAACTTTGTTGTTTGGACGCCCAATTAAGGGATCATTAGAGGCTTTACTATGAACATGGACTGACGATCATGCGGATGATACAGTTGTTACTGCCTCCACAAGTATTGCTGAGCTGAAGAAACATCTACAACATGGTTGGAGACAGGCGAATGAAAATCTATGCCAAGCCAGGCAGAGAATTGCTCGGTATTTCAACAGAAAAGCAAAAGATCGAGAGCTAAAAGTGGGTGAGAAAGTGATGTTACTACTTCCAACAAGTCAGAACAAGTTGCAAATCGGATAGAAGGGACCATATGAAGTGACGGAGCAGATTTCTCGTACACACTGCAAGATTTCCATCAAGGGCAATTTAAAAGTTTTTCACATATACCTTTTCAGGAAATATAATGAAAGGCCATCGACCACCGAAACTGCATATCTGATGGCTATGTCTGTAGCTACTGAAGTAGATCAGGGAACTACAATGGGATTGGAGTGCCCACTGCAAGCCAAGGAAACTTTTCAGGATGTGGATATCAACCCCAACCTATCACAAGATCAGCAAAAGCAGATCCGAGATCGTATGGCTAGATATGCAGATGTACTCACTGACAAGCCAGGACATACTGAATTAGTAGAATTTGACATGAAACTGAAAGATTCTACTCCTGTGTGAGTCAAAACATACCCAGTTCCTTATGCCAAGCACAATACTTTGAAGGAAGAAATTCAGCAGATGCTCTCGTCAGGAATCATCTCACCATCTGAGTTTCCATATAGTGATAGCGTGGTCTTGTTGGGGAAACCGAGTGGATAACACAGATTGTGCATTGATTGTCAATAGCTCAATGCTATTACTGAATTTCAGACAGAACCTCTATGTGATCAGAATCAGCTCTTCACAAGTCTCAACAAAGCTAAGTACTTCACTAGGATTGACCTCAGCAAAGGATATTATCAGATTCCTGTTAAACTGGAAGTTCGACCATGGTTGGCCTTCAGCACACCTGGAGGACACTATGAGTTCAACGTTCTTCCTGTTGGATTGAGTAATGCTTCTAGTGCTTTTACACGCATGATGAGGAAATTACTTGACCCATTACATCTTCTGGCCATCAGCCACTTTATGGATGATATTTTAGTTGCTACTGAGACGTTTGAGGAGCATGTCAAGACATTGCATCTCTTGTTCAAGCGACTTATGGAAACAGGTTTGACAGCAAGACCCAAGAAGTGTTAGATAGGATTCCAACAACTGGATTTCCTAGGCCATAAGTTGTCTCAAGGCTTCATAACACCTCATGAAGGGAATTTGGAGAAACTCCAAAGAGCACCTCGCGCAAGGACCAAGAAATACGTTTCATCATTTGTATCCTTGTGTGGATTCTATCAACGATACATCAAAGACTTTAATACTCTGTCAGCACCTTTAATGAAGGGGAATCCAGATAAAGTCATTTGGTCAGCTGATTGTGAGAGAGCCTTTACAGCTCTCAAACAGGCTTTACCTGCCAGACCAATCCTTCATCTACCCGACCTCGATCTACCATTCGTGCTTCGCACATACGCGAGTAATATTGGAGTAGGCACAGCTTTGCTCCAGAGGAAAGGAGATGATCACTCAGAGCTATTCCCTGTAGCCTTTGCAAGCAGGAAATTGAATACTACTGAGAGAAATTATTCAATGATCAAGCGTGAATGCCTAGCATTAATTTGGGCAGTGGAGAAATTTCAGACTTATCTGTACAGTTAACATTTCATGTTGCAGTGTGACCACAAACCCCAGATGTTTCAAGCAGCGTCATGGAATCTGAATGCAAGACTCATGAGATGGTCATTGCTTTTGCAACCATACTCATTCCAAATCGAATATGTTCCTGGGAAAATGAATGTTGAAGCAGAATTTTGGAATCGACATCCAATCCCCGATGAATCATCAACTTCAGATGAATTGGGAAACTAATAGGAGTGGGTCACCAGTAGGGAGCCTGTCAACTATGGATGATTGATATGCAGTTCTCCCCCCGTTGAACTATCTGGGGAGGGGGGCTATGTAACATAATACCACCAGTTTGCGGCACTAACACTGAATTGGATAATTCCATATACTACGTAGCACCAATTCGCACCATGATATATAAAGTTGTCATATCTATTAATGGACTTGTCAACTCAGAATTGAACAAGGGCAGCATTCCAAGTCTAATAAACGATTGGTTTAGAGAGGGACTGATAGCGTCTCGCAACGCGTTGTGGCATAGCCCAGCCCGGCTCACCACGCACTTTGTCAAACATATTTATAATGACAGGATGTGTTTCTGTCCAGTGTGGATTTATTGTGCCCTCCTCGGTGATCTCTGGTAAGAATATTCTTCTGAGATTTATGTGATATTCAAAAGGGAATGGTCAAGGTAACCCATGGTGTTTGTGTGATTTGTAACGTCCCTAAGCCAAGTAATACTCTCTCCAATTTGGGAGACAGCCTGCAGACTCTGCTCCAGCCCTGTCGCCATTTTGCAATGCCTCGTCTCATGTCTACTGAACTATTAATCCAGTCTCTGATTCTAAAGCCATTCAGAACTGCATTTCATGCACTGCATCTTTATGCTGTAAGAAGTAATCTTGTCTAGGCACTTAATTCATTTTTTCTATATACAAACTGCTAGCTCTCTTCTTCTGCA
The DNA here is from genome assembly GCA_963921405.1 of Cepaea hortensis. Taxonomy (NCBI): domain Eukaryota; kingdom Metazoa; phylum Mollusca; class Gastropoda; order Stylommatophora; family Helicidae; genus Cepaea; species Cepaea hortensis. The sequence goes on from OY992881.1 coordinate 79,469,157, forward strand.
AGAGAACTATTTTAGAAAGACAACTAATGCTTCTGATATACAGTAATTCTTATAACACACAGAGAGTGACTGAATGATTATTTCTTCTCATCTGTTCATGCTTGTGAGTGGAGTTAGGAGGGATGAAATTTATGTTGCATGACTGGCAGATCTTGCACACAGGCCCAGCTTGAATTATCTCACTGTAGGTTTTATATTTAAGTTCAGTGTCTGCACTGTGTCTGATTAAAGACCGTTTGCATTCATAACGATCCTGGTGTCAAGTTTATCTGTCCAGAATAGGGATTCAAACCACTGCTCCCAACCTAAGGCTGATTGCCAACTAAAGGAGGGATAATCTATGCATTCAGGCTAAGAAGAAGAAGACGGACTTTGATGTGAGAAAGAAGACTCTGTGTTCTGTCGTTCTCATATCTATATATATATATGTTTGTTGTCCATGAATGAGAATCAGTGTGAGTTCCTTTTGTGGTGAATGCTTCACCTGAAGTGAGAAAGAAGACCCTGTGTTCTGTCATTCTCATATCTATATATATATGTTTGTTGTCCATGAATGAGAATCAGTGTGAGTTCCTTTTGTGGTGAATGCTTCACCTGAAGTGAGAAAGAAGACCCTGTGTTCTGTCATGTTTGTTGTCCATGAATGAGAATCAGTGTGAGTTCCTTTTGTGGTGAATGCTTTACCTGAAGTCTTCATTTATATTAATTCATGAACATGAACTTTATTATCTTAGATGTGAGATAGTCATTTATATGATTTTTAACTCATTGAAACTTCTAAACATTATGGGGAAAATTTGTTCAGAGTATCACATCCCAGTTAAGAAGGGTAGGTGAGCTAATGATGATTGAGATAGAAGTAATGGCACTCAGGAATCAAACCTGATCTGTAAAAGGCAACTAAAAATCTTGCACTGTCCTGATTTGGGATAATGAGCAAATAACATTGATGTTCATGCCATCATTAAAGTCATCCTGTTATCATCAATGCACGTGTCCTAGCTTTGAAGTTGGAACTGCGACTAACTAACTAGCTTTGATGACTTTTACTGCTCATCTGTCTCCCTGTCAGACTTCTGATGCCTTGTCGTTCCTCTGATGTCCATGTCTCCAGTAAGACCCCTGGCACTTTCAGATTGATATTATCAGCATGGACCAGAAAATAGTAGCAATGCAGATAAATGTATCCATCAGCAGTCAGAGTTGATCCAGCAGCAAGGAGAGACAAGGGGCAGTAGATCTCACCTTTAGGTATTGCCTTACTCTTCCACTTTTTCATCCTTCTATCTTTTCATTCTTGTCTACTTCGCCATGACATTAAGTTTGAACAATATATGAATGGGTGAATTTTGTTTGTATTACTAGAGAGGAGAAGGTGTTCATGGATGATTCCAGTATGATATAAGCAAACAATTTGTCTGGGATGAATATGGAAAAGCTCAGATTTTTGTCAGTGCGTTGGATCAGTCGTCACAATGTCTGGTTGTCCTGGAGTCAATCTTAAACACTCCTTTATGGAAACTTAGTCTAGTGGGATCTGCCCAATTCCATCATCTCCAGCAATCACAAGCTGTAAATCAATTGACTCAGAACACTCAAACTAAGTTTTATTCCATCTACACTGAAGAGAACTTTTGTCATTCTTATAGCATGTACATTCTCATCAGAAAATCTATGAACTGAATACCTACTCAATTGGATCCCAGCTTCATGATATTACATAGGACCTTTGTTCAATATTGTGGTATACCAGAACCGTTTTAGGACATTTTACCCAACACCAGACATTTTATTGCGTGATCTGATCATTGAAAGGTCTTTTCATGAAAAGCACATTTTTATATAATATTGCACTCATAATGTACTTGATGTTTTTATAACATTCATGCATGTTGGATGTGTTGTTTGTGCGTTGTGGCTTTGTAAACACTAGTAGGCAGCTTAATCTGCTGCTCCTACTGTAATCTCCCAGGTTTCAAGTTGTCCATCTAGGAGAACTCTTTATACTTAAATTATTATTGTACTCTTTCGCCTGTTGGGGAAATAGATACAATTGGGGTCTTACGAGCTAAATTTGGTTCTCCTTGGGACGGGCAGAAATTAGTGTGGTTCTTTATTTTATCCAGGTGGTCCCTAGACCTCCAGAGTCGTTTTGTGTCACATCACATTCAAGTGACATACCCATACTATTGGAAACCAGTCCCACCTCTCTAACGTTATTTATTACGGGGAATGCACTTGTGGGTACTGACCTTTTCCACCCAACATGCCATATATATATATATAAATTGGAATCAGCATTAGAGGATGAAACATCAATAACATTAGATATGCAGATAATACAGTATTGATTGCAGACAATGAGCAGGATCTGCAACAATTAGTAGATGCGGTTGTTGCACACAGTGAGCAACTGGGATTAGAATTAAATTGTAAAAAGACACAGATTATGGTCGTCACTAGGAAGAACGAAATACCACATTGTAATATACAAGTAAATGGAAATATTCTTCAACAAGTGAATCGGTACAATTATCTCAGAACAGTCATAACATCTGATGGGAGATGCCTTGCAGAGATTAGAACAAGAATCGCCATGGTGAACGTAGCCTTTAGCAAGATGAAAAACATACTGACCAATAAAAAGATGTCAATTGAAACGAGAAAAAGAGTGTTTAGGTGCTACATAGAGCCTCTCCTTTTGTATGGATGTGAAACTTGGACAATGAGCAGTCAAGCTGAAAAACATCTGATGGCTGCAGAAAAATGGTTTCTGAGGAAAATGCAAAGAATACTATGGACAGACAGAAAAACCAATGGCCAAGTACTACAGGAGACAAATGAAAATCGTAAATTGATTAGAGAAATTAGACGTAGACAGTCAAAATTTTTGGGACATATTATGAGAAGAAATGGATTGGAGAACTTAGTGATAACTGGCAAGATCGAAGGGGAACAAACCAAGGGGAAGACCGAGAAGTAAATACCTGGATGGCTTGGCCACATGGCATGGTCGAGACAGGAACACTGAGCTGATCCACGACTCTGGTGATCGAGTGAAACGGCGAGTCATGACCGCCCATGCTTTCCGTCATGGCACATGATCGATTGATTGATTTACAAGGGTAAGTTAATAAGTAAGTCACAAATGGCTGTAGAAAAATAACTAAATATGATAACAACTTGAAACCAGTTTATTTTTATACATACATTGTCCCATTATTTCTCAACATAATTTCCACCAACATTGATGCACTTATCCCGTCGTTTAATCAGTCCTACCAAACTGGCTGCATAGAACTGCATGCTCTGTTTTCTTAACCACATTTTAACTTCACATTCAACTTCGGCGTCAGTCGCAAAATGTATCCCGCCAAGGTTGGTTTTCAGTGGACTTAGCCCCTAGCGATTTCCCGTAAAGTGGTGCATAGCTGGGTAGAAAAAAGTTACGAGGGCAAGTTAATAAGTCACACAGTTGTGGGATGGCAGGTAAATGAAAACAAAGCATGCAGTTCTATGCAGCCGGTTTGGGAGGACTGATAAAACGATGGCATAAGTGCATCAATGTTCGTTGAAATTATGTTGAGAAATAAAGGGACAATGCATGTATAAAAATAAACTGGTTTCAGGTTGTTATCATGGTTAGTTATTTTTCTACAGCCATTTGTGACTTACTTATTAACTTACCCTTGTATATATATCATCTCATCTCATCATATTCCTCTTGTACCTTGCGGTGTCAAGGATATATATATATAAGGAATATATATATTTATATATATATATAAAGGATGTATGTATGTGGGTAGGGATGTATTTGATGCGTTCAATAACGGTCCATCCGATTGAGATGACATTTTGTACATGTTTTCTTTTCATTCCTGTGCAACCAACTGTAATAGTTTCTTAGTGTACAATCATCTATTTATTTACTAAAATTTAATTTTGTAATTACATGACTCAACATAAGAAAAAATAAAACAGGGGACATAACTTTGAGTAGCTTTGCTATATCTTAAGTTAAGTCCCCTGGCTATAGATACATAGATACATACATACATACATACACACACAGAGAAAGACAGATCCCTGCCAGGGACTGGGCGAAGCCGGGCCGGATCAGACAGACAATCGGGAACGGGAACTTATATGACTACTTATATGAATTAAATGAGATGCTCCCCATCAGGGGCTGGGCGAAGCCGGCCCGGGTCAGACAGACAGACAAATAGATAGATAGATAGATAGTCGGGAACGGGAACTTATATGACTACTTATATGAATTAAATGAGATGCTCCCCACCAGGGACTGGGTGAAGACGGGCCGGGTCAGACAGACAGACAGATAGACAGACAGATAAACGGGAACGGGATCTTATATGACTACTTATATGAATTAAATGAGATACTCCCCACCAGGAGCTGGGCGAAGCCGGGCCGGGTTAAACAGGCAGACAGATAGATAGATAGATCCCCGCCAGGGCCTGGGCGAAGCCGGGCCGGATCAGCTAGTATATATATATATATATATATATATATATATATATATATATATATATATATATATATATATATATATATATATATTCTATGGATGAATCTGTGTGCAACATATTTGAAGTACAAACACCATATCACATTAGTTTGGCCATGTCGAGATCGAGAGGTACCATTTTGAAGACATTTCTTTAAATTTAGAGAAAACATCACCAATTTTAAGATGGTTTTAGCAGAATTATTATGTGGAAAATGATTCACATGTACAGACAGTACTCTTTTCAGCAGTGAAAAAATGCTTGCAAGGCAACCAGTTCTAATCATAAGATTATGTCAAGCATGAAGTGAAAACATGACAGCAGAAACAGAATCCTTCTTTTAGCTGAGTTTTGATTTATGGATCTTTTCATTGTCAGGGTTCTGATTAATAGATTTCTTACTTAGACTAGGGCCTTAACATAATGGGTAGCTGTGATGAAAAATAGTGCAAAGGTATATCATGTAAGACATGAAATGGTTTCTTCTTCAGCGTTCCGAGCCATTGAGGTTCTTTGCTGCAGATACAATCCGTCTCCATTCGTCTCTCTGGTTGACCTTCTCTTGCCAGTCGTTGATTCCAAGTGCTTGTAGGTCTGTATATATATTATCTCTCGACCGTTTTCTTGGTCTACCTCGGGGTCTAGGGTAATTTATTTCCTGAGTGTAAGCGAGTTTTGTTTCCCTATTGTCTTCCATTCTTTGTATATGCCCCAGCCATTGTAGTCTATTGGCCTTCATGATACCAGTGATTAGCGGGGACTTAAACAGATCATAAATGTCTTTGTTACTGCTCCTTTTCCACTCTCCACTTTGTGTATTCCTAATGGGTCCAAAGATGTGTCCTAAAACTTTGTTCTCAAAGGTTTGTAGCAAGGCTTCGTCTCCTTTCGTTGTACTCCAGGTTTCAGAGCCATACAGCACAACTGGTCTGATCAGTGTTTAGTATATTGTGATTTTGGTGTTACGAGATAGCGCATTTGATTTTAGTAGGTGTTGTAGTGCATAGTATATCTTATTTCCAGAATTGATTCTAGTTTGTATTTCTTCCCTTATGATGTTGGAGCAGTTGAAGATTGTACCCAGGTATTTGTATGTTTCCATTCTTTTAATGGTCATATTATCTATTTGTATGTGGCCAGAGTTTTTAGCTATTCCTTCTCTTGAAATTACCAAATATTCGGTCATATTAATTAACTTCCTTGGTATTCCAAATTCCTGCATAGCATTCCATAGACATTTCCTGTGGACACTATCATAAGCCTTTTTAAAATCCACAAAAATGTTATGGAGATCTCTTTTATGTTCCCAATTTTTCTCGGCTATTTGTTGTAAGATAAATATCTGATCTCTTGTTGATCTGTTCTGTCTAAAACCCGTCTGGTAGTCACCTAATATGTCTTCTGAATATGGTTTTAGTCTATTTAGTAATGCTGCGGATAGTGTTTTTGTGTTGTTTGTCCATCAAGAATGATGATGACCATTCATTTCATCCAGTGGGGTTGAAGGTATGGAGCCGTGGGTTCTAAGATGGCTGATAAGGCCTATTTTGGCTCGAAATGTTCTTTGACAATGTGGGCAAGGAATGCTTGACGTTTCAGGAGGAGGATTTCCTGCAGTGGTTCAACTGTTCTGTTCTTCACAGCTCTTGCAGTCCTGGTTGCCTCACATATGACTGCACCCTTGCGTAATGATGCACGCCACGAATTTCGGTCTCTGGCTGCAGCCTCCCAGGTGTCATGATGATTTCCAAAAGCCTTCAGTTAAATATTCAGTGTCTTTAAAGCGTTTCCTCTGGCCACCTTGGGAGCGTTTACCACAACGCAGTTCGCTGTAAAAAATTCGTTTAGGGAGCCTGTGATCTGGCATGCGAGTCAAGTGACCAGCCCAGCGAATCTGATTCTTCATCAGTAGAGTGTGGATACTGGGCATGGATGCTCTTTCTAGGACTTCAGTGTCTGGAATCTTGTCTTGCCATTTAATCTTCAGTAGCTTCCTTAGGCAGACTGTGTGGAAGTGGTTTAATTTCCTAGCGTGTCGCTGATAAACAGTCCAGGTTTCACAAGCATATAGCAGTGTGGATAATACAACTGCTTTCTAGACTTTTAGCTTTGTTTGCAGGCTTATTCCAGTTCTGTCCCATACATTCGTGTACAGTCTGTCAAAGGCCGCACTGGCCTTGGAGATTCTTGCATTCACTTCGTCATCAATTGTGGCAGCTTGTGACAGTGCTGCCAAGATAGGTGAATTTGTCCACAACACTTAGTCTATGATCATTCACTTTGATATTCGGCACAGTGTGATTATTCCCTGGAGCTGGCTGGTACATAACTACAGTCTTCTCCAAGTTGATATTGAGCCAAAAGATGGCACAGGCATGTGAGAAAGCTGAAACAGTATGTTGCATGTCTGCCTCTGAGTTGGCGTACAGAGCACAATCATCAGCAAACAGGAGCTCTCTGACGGTGTCGCTGTTAATTTTGGTTTTAGCTTTCAGCCTTCTGAGATTGAATAACTTTCCATCCATACGGTAGTTGATGTCTATTCCAATGTCGTCGTTCTCGAAGGCTTTCATCAGCATGGCTGAAAACATGAGGCTGAACAGTGTTGGTGCCAGGACACATCCTTGCTTCACTCCATTGGTGACAGGAAAGGGTTCAGACAGTTCGCCATTTTCCTGTACTCTTGCCTGCATGCCTTCATGAAATAGCCGCACTATTTGAACAAACTTTCGTGGACAGCCATATTTTGTCATAATCTTCCACAGTCCTCTGCTGACTGTATCAAAAGCCTTGGTAAGGTCAATGAAAGTGGAGAACATTTCACAGTTCTGTTCCTGACATTTCTCTTGCAGCTGCCTTGCAGCGAAAATCATGTCAACAGTTCCACGTTCTTTTCTGAAGCCGCACTGACTCTCAGGAAGAAGACCTTGATCGAGATGGGCTGTGAGGTGATTGAGAAGAATTCTGGCGAGTATCTTCCCTGCAATTGAAAGCAAGGAGATGCCTCGGTAGTTGTCACAGGATTGGCGGTTTCCTTTACGTTTGTAAAGGTGGACTATTGACGCGTCCTTGAAATCTTGTGGCATGGTCTCGTTCACCCATATGTTTGTAAAGACTTGGTGAAGCTGCTCTGTTAGGACCGGCCCACCTGCCTTGTATATCTCTGCTGAGATGGAGTCAGGACCAGGTGCCTTGCCGCTGGAGAGTTGCTGGATGGCTTTGTTTACTTCCACTATGGTTGGCAGGTCATCAAGTGTCTTATTGGTAGGAACTTGAGGAAGGCAGTTGATGGTTTCATCATCGAAGAAGGAAGTTGCATTTAAGATGTTGCTGAAATGCTCTGCCCAGCGTTGAATGATTTCTTTCTTATCGGTGATCAATGTTCCCCCATCTGCACTGAGGAGGGGAACTATGCCTGGTGATGTAGGACCATAGACCGCTTTCAGTGAGTCGTAGAAGTTTTTCATATCATGTCTGTCAGCAAAGCCCTGAATTTCATCAGCTTTGCTGCTCAGCCAGGAGTCCCGCATGTGCCGAAGTTTCTGCTGCACTACTCTCTGAATGTTCTTGAAGGCATCTTTTTTTTATGTTGACTTTGGGTAATTCAAATGTGCCTTGAGGAGAAGATGTTTCTCGGCCAGCAATTGGTTGATGTCTTCGGAATTTTCATCAAACCAGTCTTTATGCTTTCGGGGGGCTGGCCCCAGGATTTCCATAGCAGTGTTGTAAATTATGCCCTTTAGGGCTCTGCATTCTGTTTCTGTATCCTGTTTAGCTGCAGCATTTGGCTTGAGGCGGTCTTCCAGCATATTTTTAAACGACTGCTGCATTTTCTTGCTGTTTAGGCGGGTGACATTTAGCTTTTTTTGCATTTTCACTCCTTGAGGACGCCGTGGTGGCCTGATGTGAATGTTTATTTTTGAGACAATGAGACGATGGTCTGTCCAACATTCGGCACCACACATGGATTTTGTCACTCGGACGTCTTGTCTGTCACTCCTCCTGACAATGACATAGTCAATGAGGTGCCAGTGTTTCGAGCGAGGGTGCATCCACGATGTCCTATTTCTCATGGGGAGACAGAAAATTGTGTTCGTAATCAGGAGATCATGTTCGGCACATGTCTGAAGGAGGCAGAGTCCATTGCTGTTACAATTTCCGACTCCATGCTTTCCAATAATGCCACTCCAAGAGGTGGTGTCCGTGCCTACTCTGGCATTGAAATTCCCAAGGAGTATAAGTTTGTCTCCTTTGGGAACAGATGTTAATACATTGTGCAGGTCCTCATAGAACTTGTTCTTGACATCATCTTCGTTGGTCATAGTTTGTGCGTAGACACTCACAATGGTTGCATGCTTCCTTCCATTCAGCATTGGCAACTTCATGGTCATGAGCCTGTCGTTTATAGCCTTTGGAAATCCAGCTAATTTGCCGACCAGGGCCGACTTAATGGCAAATCCCACACCGGATTGGCGTCTTTCCTCACTTTTCCTTCCATTCCAGAAAAATGTGTAGCCGGCACCTATTTCACAGATTTGGCCTTCTTCTGCAAGTCGTGTCACGCTCAAGGCTGCAATGTCGATGTACCTGCCCAGCTCTCTCCCAATCAGTGCTGTTCGTCTCTCTGGACCCAACGCGCCGTCTCTGTCAAGTAGGGTGCGTACATTCCAAGTTCCAATTGTTAAGGGAATATGGTTTACTCTTTTAGCTTTGCTTGTTTTATCTTTGTTTGTATGTCGAACTCAGTTAAAGGTACCCACCACCGTGGCTAGCTGGTTAGGTAGTGATGGAGCAGACAATGTTTAGGGCACCTTTTCTAGCCCCTTCCTCATGCTATGGAGGTGAGCAGTGTGTTCCTATAGAGGGCTGCTCAGTCGCTCAGGGGGCTGCCGAATCCCACTGCTGCTCCGGTCAGTAGAAAACGACCATATGGCCTGAGCCGCCTGTGTGCAGGTCTGCGACTACGGCTGCCAGCGTACCCACGCCTGCCGCTTCGCCGCTCGCCCATCGCCACAGGGCTTGAAGGTGATATATGATGTTGGATGAAGAATGACTTGCGCGATGACTTGGATTAAAGTGAGGAAGAGTTGCGCAATTCGTCGACCTCACTCTCTCGCCTGAGTCCATCTGAGTCCAGTGGCAAGACAAGTCGAGACGACTGGAGACGAATACAGGTGCAGTGGATGACCAGGGTGCTCTACGTGCCTTGCCGTGCTCATTACGTTCCACAACGCTTTGCAGGTAAACGCCGTCTTGCCCGTTGAATCAGGAATGATTTCTACCGCGCAGTCTGCCGAATCATGTCTTCACATGCTGGGTAGGCATACCCTAGTTTACCTCTTGGTTTGACACCAAATCGGATACCCATGCCTGGTTTAGCCAGCCTCTCAAAGCTGTTGCCCGGGGGGGTGGCCGCTGTCGCATGCTGACAGCTACTAGGAGCCACAGGCACGAGCTGGGTGTCAGGCTTGGACCAGTGGGGGATGGGTCCTGAAAAGGACATGAGAGTCATCCTTACCAAAGGTGCTACCAATGCCTGACACCCCATACCCCCCTGCGGATAGTATCTTATAGCTTGTGGACAGTAGTGATATTCCTCTATAATTTTCAAATTGGAACTTGTCTCCTTTCTTAAAGTATCAATGTAGGATATCAATGTTGTGTAAGGTATCAATAATGACTCTTTCCAGTCATGGGGTAATTCTTCTGTCCTCCAGATTTTTATTATTAGTTCGTATAGCTTTAGATGTAATGCATGGCCACCTGCCTTTATAAATTCAGCAGTAATTCCCATCAGCCCCAGTTGCCTTATTGTTTTTAAGTCGTGTGATTACATATAGGATTTCTTCAAATGCAGGTTCTTCAATGTGTGGTTCACACGTTAGAACCTCTTCCTGTGGGAAAGTGTTACTTGGAACTTCACAATTTAGTAATTCATAAAAATATTCTTTCCATGTGTTGCACATTTCCTCATTGGTATTTATCATATTCCCATTTTTGTCGTTTATCCCTATGATAAAATGGTTTCAGTAAATATAAAGTATTGTAGAGTACATTAGCTGGGAACCATACTGATTGCAATGATGTAAACATATTTATCTTCTGGTTTGTATATTCTTTGTCCTCTCTCTCTCTCTCTCTCTCTCTCTCTCTCTCTCTCTCTCTCTCTCTCTCTCTCTCTCTCTCTCTCTCTCTCTCTCTCTCTCTCTCTCTCTCTCTCTCTCTCTCTCTCTCTCTCTCTCTCTCTCTCTCTCTCTCTCTCTCTCTCTCTCTCTCTCTCTCTCTCTCTCTCTCTCTCTCATCTCTCTCTTTCACGCACACACATACACACTCACACACACACACACACACAACCTTCTACCACCTTCACCTCTACCAATGTTTTGTGAGCAGTGTATTAATTTCTCTTAACCCAATTCTCCCTAGATTTGTTGTGGAACTCACAACAAGAGAGTACTGTGACTGTCTTTGATCTTGGGGGTGGATCAGTTCAGGTTGCATTTGAAATCTCGGAAATGGTAATGTAATGTAGAATAAATTTATATATTGTTTGCTTTTTATAGTTGCCAAGTTTGTAAACTTTAGTCTTTGTAAGTTTTTATTTGTTTTGTTTGGTAATTATCTCCATTGTAAGCCCATACATAGATTGGAAAGATTTCAAGATGATATGGAATATATTGTAAACATTAATCTGGGATCAGATATGGAAGAGAACTGTGAATTTAGATAAATTAAAAGAGGTATTAGACAAAGTGTTATCATGAACTTCTAATGTTGTGTAGGATAGTTTGTTGTTTGGGTTGTTTAATCTCATACAAAACAGCTTAGCCAAAAAGATCAAAATGACAAAACAGCAATTGGCTGTTAAACCAGTTTTGTTCCACCCAGTGACAGTTCTCATGGATATTTCCCAGCAAAATAAATGTGTCTGGCTATATATGTCATTATGCATCTTTCTTGTAGCAACATATGGATATGGGTCATGAACCATTTTACAGTCCAGAAAGAAGACAATTGGAGCGTTTGAGCTTAAATGGTACAGAAAAATTCTTAGAATATCATGGAACAAGAAACAGAAAAATACTGAAATTCTACAAACATAGAAGAAAACTGACTCATAAAAAGTATGATGTCTCAGAAGCTTTGGCCACATGAAATGCCACAGTGGCTTGGAAAGAACAGTGGTGGAATTCATTGTTCTTGGACTAAGAGGCAGGGGTTGACAAGTACGAAGATGGACACAAAACATTACAAACACCTTGGGCATGAGTGTTCACAGGCAGAAAAAATAGAAGAGATCGAGTGGCTTTTTTGGTATGATGTGGTAAGAAATGTTCTGCCAAGAACCATAGTGATGGCCAAGTACTTAAATTTACTCTCTCTACTAAGAGGACTGTATGTCAAAAATATAATGAGAAATGTAAGAGATGATATAAACAGGGAGCTATATGATGTCCTAAATATAGGTGGTCATGACATACCAGAGATTCGGTATGCTGATGATACAGTATTGCTATCCACAACACAGAATGGTATAGATAACCTAATAGCCTCAACCCAATTGAACAGTGAAAATCACAGCTTATATGTTAACATAGCAAAAACAAAGCTAATGCATACAGATAAAACTACTATGGAGAAAGAAATATATGTTAATGAGGAAAAATTGGAGGTGGTGGAGAATTTTGAATATCTTGGGTCATTGATTACCAACAAGGGTGACATAATGAAAGAAATTAAACGATGACTATCATTTGCTCTTCAAAGACTAAAACAACTGAATAAATTATGGAGTGGGACAGACAGAACTACAAAAATTAGATTTTTAAGAGCACGCATCTTTCCCATTGCTACATATGCCTGTGAGACCTGGACACTTACTAAACAAGCTTAACAGCGCATAAATGCCTTTGAATATAAATGTTATAGACGAGTTCTAAGAATATCTTGAGTAAAGAAAAGAACAAATGAATCCATACTTCAAGAGCTGAATATTGAAGAAGGTTGGCTATTAAAGACAATAAAACAAAGAAAATTGAAATATTTTGGTCACTTAAAACATCACGAAAGTTTGGAGAGAACAATAATGGCGGGGTATATGCCTGGGAAGAGAGGAAGAGGAAGACCAAAGAGAAGATGGGTGCAGGATGTGGCGGATAATCTCCAGATGGGTATATCGGACACGGGATATCTTGCTTATGATCGAGAGGTTTTCTGGAAGGTTGTTATGGGAGCGAGGACATGCTAATGAATGAATGAATGAACTAAGGGGACATCTGCCTTCACAATTTGATTATCCAGGGAGTACCACATAACCCATGCCTTGTCTAGGTTTATTACAGCTGCGTACTTGCATCACTCTATCACCCTGTTTACTGCCACCTGTAAATGTGCAGCCAAACTTTATCTCTGCCCTGTCTGTACCCAGCACATCATATGCAAATGTCAAGATCCTACCAACACCTGGTGTCTCAATAGCTGCGACTTTGCTGGTGTAGACATTAAAGAGCACTGGGGAGATGGCAAATCCCTGTGGCAACCTGGGTGTAATCGTACAGGGATCAGAAGTCCAGGAACCCATACGCAGTGCTACCTTATGCTCATAAAGGACTGCCGCAACCCATCTGACAAAGCACGGACATCTCCATGTCCAACAGAGTGTATATCAACCTATCATACCTAACCCTGTTATACGCATCCTCTAGGTTAAGAACTACCACCATTGTCTCTTGTTTATCATGGAAGCCCTCATAGACATCAAATGCAAAAGTAGCCGCATTGGCCCAGGTGTCCTTCCCAGGCCTGTAACTCCCGAGCCCTTTAGGAAGTAGATTACGACTTTCCAATTGTCATCTCTGGAGCCTGCAGGTTACTATCTTTTCGAGGACTTTGCCAAAGGTGTTTTGCAAGGTTATGATTTGGTATCCATTAAATCTGGAGTGATCCTTACCTGGCTTTGGGAGTGGGACCAATTAGCTGTGCAGCCAACCCTGGGGTATTTCCACCGTATTCATGCTTAGGTTGAAACAAAGAGCCATCTCCTCCAAGTCCCCATCCTTCATTTTACTCATAAGGGTGTACCTCACCCCATCCAGGCCTGGCGCTGTATCTTTAACCCTCTTCAGTCTAATATCCTCCATCTTAACCTCACAGTCCTCCTTCCTAGTGACCGGTGACAAGGCTTCTCTGACCATATCTCTAATAGCCCTATCTTGCTGGTCTGTCTTGTTTTAAAAATTGTGCAAGAAAAGCCTCCCCTTTGTCCTGGTCAGTTGTCATAGGTCAGGTGTTATCATTCATGTGTACCAGGCATCGCCTGTCTGTTCATCTGCCGGTGCAGCTTCCAGAATTTAACCAATGTCACATCCCCGCCTACTACATTTATAAACTGTTCCCACTTCATCCTTTTTTCCTCTGCTGCCTGGAGTTTAAAATCCTGCACCTTTACTTTTTTATACCTTTCCACCTCCTCCAATTCTGTGGCAAAGTGAATTTGTTGCGTCCGCACACTCTGCCAATTCCTTTTGGACGCCCTCTTTTCTTTCCATGATGCAGGCAATAAAATATCTGGGGATACTATTTGATCAAAGCCTTGCTTATACTGAGAACATTCACCAGGCGGGGTTTCGCTGCGATGCGGGTGATGGTGGCGGCAAACTGTGAGCAGCACCATCTATGTCTTCTATACGAGGGTCTGGTCCTTTCTGTTTTTGAGCATGCAATGGCAATCCTGACTCTCAGTCATAAGGAGATGGAAAGAATGGGAGAGGATACAGAACGAAGCTGTGCGTATTATACTTGGGTGTACAAGAGACACAGCATGTAGGGCGATGCGCTACTTTCTTGATTTTCCATCCATGGGGGACTGAATACAAATCTGCCAAGCACAGGTCTACTTCAAAGTCAACGCAAACACACAAGATCAACTGCATAGGTAAAGGGCAGCAGATTAAAAGGAAAGTCGTGGGTGGGTCAAGCCGAAGATATTCTTCAACAGGTGTGTTCACTTGAAGACTTAGAACCTGGCAAGGAGTGGGTACAATTGCCAGCAGAGTTCTGTACGTCCTTTTCAGTTTGCATCCAACTAGACAGAAAATGCAGACAAGAAAATCTGGCTGCTGGGGAGGCAGAAGTACAGGCTTTGATCTTCGAGAATTCTTTAGAGGGTGATGCTGGCATTTACACAGATGGGCCAGTCGTTTTACGAGTGAGAAGTTCATGGGCCTTTATAGCTCAAGCTGGATGGAGAATTATGAAAGAAGATTCTGGTGCTTTTGCATAGTCTGACTATGGAAGTCATGGCATTAAGTAAACCAGTTTCATGGCTCGAGACACAGACATTCACTCTGGCATGTTTCCTTAGTGACTCAATGAGTATGCTCAGGAAGATAGCGATGGGGTGGGCCTGAAGACAGTGGTTGTTGTCTCTGGAGTGGTTACGGCTGGCAAAGATTAGTTTAATTTTCATGCCAGGGCAAGCAGGTGTCCAAGGAAATGAACAGGCTGATAAGCTTACAGGTAAGGCTACTGTGGAGGGTGGATGAGCCGTGGACCAGGCTGATATACTGAATGCTCTACGACAAGTAAGTTGTTTGCGAGACCCAGTTATGACTGAGAATCTACATCCATGGTCAGACTGTGAGAACAAGTTAAAAGAGGTGTGGCCAAACAAGAACATTAATGCAGGAAGCCAAAGAAGATTAATAAACCAACACAGAACTGGTGTCGTGAGCTGCTACACGCTGCAGGATTTACGGATTTACTGAGGAGGGGATCTGAGCACTTATAGACTGAATGGTTCGATATGCAGTGAGGATGATCTGTCTACTAACTAACTAACTAACTAACTAACTAGTATCTTATTTATATGGTTCATTAAGCTAATAGTTATGTAATCCTCACTATCAACAGCTCTTGGTTTCTTTGGTAGTGTGATGAAAATTATGTTTTAAAATCCAGTATTATATCCATCCATCCATCATGTGCCATGCCGATAAGCGTGGGCGGTCATGTTTTGCCGTCTCACTCGATCACCAGAGTCATAGATCAGCTCCGTGTTTCTGTCTCTACCATGCCATGTGGCCAAGCCATCCAGGTATTTACTTCTCGGGCTTCCCCTTGGTCTCTTCCTTTGGATCTTGCCAGTTGTCACCAAGTTCTCCAATGCATTTATTCTCATAACATGCATAAAAAATGTTGACTGTCTATGTCTATATTATTAGTATTCGTATTAGTATTATATATCACTACATGGTTCTGTGATAGTATTATGCCAAAGCTAGATAATGATTTTATCATATCCGTTGTTATCTTGTCAGGGCCTGAGGCCTTTCCTTGTTTCATTTTTTTAATAGCGTTCTCTACTTCAGCTTTTAATATGTTTGGTCCATCTTGAGTATTATACAGTGTTGGTTTATTGACCGTGCTTTCCTAGAATAAATCTTCTGTGTATTCTTATTCTGTCCATCTTTTTATTATATAGATATTATCAATTATAATTTCTTAATTTTTTTCCCTCTGTTACAATCATTTCTTGTTATATTATTGTTCTTCTTTGTAGATCATTTTGTATTTTCATACAATTCTTTCATGTTGTATTTTATTTCTATATCCTCTATTTCTTTGCATTTTTTCTGCAACCACTCTTCTTTGGCAACTCTGCACATGTGACATTTGTCTCTGTCTGCTAACGTATATTCTGGAGGGTTCTTTGCTTTCTTTCTTTGAGTCATTTTGCTCAAGATTTCATCAGTTACCCACAATTGCTTTTCCTTATTTTCCTTCACTGGTAAGTTGGTATTTGCAATCTGTTTGCTAGAAAGGAGAAGAAACCAATAACAGTAGGATGAAGTATACACCTTTACCATGAGATATAAGAAAGAACACAGGCAAAAACAAATACCAGTATATACAAGATCATTGTACTAGAATAGAGCAATATCATAAGAATGGAAAAGATTATGAAATGTTCAAAGAAATGAAGTTATTGACAAGAAATGTTCAACCTCAAATAAATGTTATCTGTGACAAGTTGGGAAATACCCTTACAGAATCTAGAACAATCTTAGAATGATGGTAGGAATATTGCAGTGGAATGTATGATATGAATGGCTGTGACAATATGAATTAGATTCATGAGCCAATGACAGCAGAGACAGAACCTGAACCCTCATTAGATGAAATTGTATGGGCAATAAAGAACCTGAAGAATGGTAAACCACTAGGGTGTGATGAGATACTAGCTGAACTAATTAAAGCGGGAAGAGAAGAAAGCATACAAATCTAACAAGCATTATGTAAAACGATATGCAAATATGGTATATGGCCAAAAGATTGGAAGAGAACTATCTTCATTCCAATACCAAAAAAGGACATCTTGAAATTATGCACTAACTATAGAACTGTTGCCCTAATCAGTCATACAAGTAAAATTCTCCTAAAAATCATAATGGGAAGACTTTGTAAGAATATGGAATAAGATATTAACGTGGTTCAAGCTGGATTTAGACAAGGAAGAGGAACAAGAGATCACATACTCAACATGTATTAATAATAGAGAAGTGTAGAGAATTTAATGTAAACCTGTTCTCATGTTTTGTAGATTATTCAAAGGCATTTGACTGTACAACATCAGAAACTTTAGGAAATCATGAAGAAAATGGGCTTTCCATCACATCTAGTACAACTCATAGAAATGCTCTATCTAGACCATCAAAGAGCAGTTAGAATAGATGGCGAAACATAAGATTGGCAGCAAGGAGTCCGTCAGGGCTGTGTGCTGTCCCCTTATTTGTTTCACTTGTATGCCGAAAATATAATGAAAAATGTTAGAGATGACATAACCAAGAAGAAATATGATGCCTTAAATATTGGTGGTCATGAAATACCAGAGATTCGATATGCTTATGATACTATATTACTATCCACATCACAGAGTGGCATAGAAAAACTGTTAACCTCAACACAAAATAATGGTGAAAATCACAACTTATATTTTAATATAGCAAAACCAAAGATAATGCATACAGATAAAACTAACATGGAGAAAGATATACGTTAATGATGAGAGATTGGAGGTGGTGGAAAATTTTGAACATCTTGTGTCATTAATTGCCAACAATAGTGACACAATGAAAGAAATTAAAAGACGAATATCTACTGCTCTTCAAAAACCGAAACAACTCAACATGGGACAGATAGACCTAAAAAACATTAGATTTTTAAGAGAATGCATCTTTCCTGTTGCAACATACGCCTGTGAGACGTAGACACTTACTAAACAAGCTGAACAGCACATAAATACCTTTGAATATAAATGTTATAAACGAGTTCTAAGAATATCTTGGATACAGAAAAGAACAAATGCATCCATATGACAAGTTATGAATATTGAAGAAGCTTGGCTACTAAAGACGATAAAACAAAGAAAATTGAAATATTTTGGTCACTTGAAACGTCATGAAAGTTTGGAGAGAACAATAATGGAGGGTATATGTCCGAGAAGAGAGGAAGGCCAAAGAGAAGATGGGTGCAGGATGTGGCAGATAATTTCCAGATGTGTGTATCTGACGCGGGACATCTTGTTTTTGACGGAAAATTTTTCTGGAAGGTTGTTATAGGAGCATAGTTATGCAAAGAACATGCTACTGAATGAATGAATGCTAGCTTTTACACATTCCCACTTAGTAGTAATTTCCTCCTGAGGATTTTCATGTCGATATTGTTCCATGCTTTCGCGTATCATATTTATTTCTTACTTCTACCAGGTAATGTTGACTTGTGTCTAGCTGTTTCAGTGCTGATATATCTATTTGAGGCGTCCTCGATGTCCTTATTCCTTTTTTTAGTTTTATTTGTAATTTTAAAACTACAGGATTGTGGTCAGAGTTGATATCAGCAACAGGGTATGTTATGGCATTTTTAACATATTTGTAAATCTATTTCTAATCTTAATGAAGTCAGTTTGGTTTCTCATTCTATCTCCAGGGGTTTTTCATGTATACAGCTGCCTAGGATTATGTTGGAAAAATGTGTTACAAATAAGATCGCTTTCTTCACAGAGCTGTATCAGCCGGACTCCTCTGTCATTTCTGTTTACCATACCATGTTGCCCTACTATCTGCTTATATTTAGTTTTTCCAACCTTTGTGTTCGTGTCTCCACTGACAATTAGGACCTCTGATATTTTATAACTTTCAGTGCTTGTTGTATGTCTTCATAGTATTGTTCTAGCTGTTCATCACTATAATAATTTGTTGGAGCATATGTGTGAAGGATTGCTATGTTGAAAGATCTTGCCTTAATTTTCAGTAGTATCATTCTATACAGAAAAGAACAAATGCATCCATGTGACAAAAGCTGAATATTGATGAAAGTTGGCTACTAAACATAATAAAACAAACACAGTTGAAATATTTTGGTCTCTTCAAATGTCATGAAAGTTTGGAGAGAACAATAATGGAGGGGTATATTTGAATAACGAAGACACAAACCATATATAGTACGATTTATTGCCTTGTACATTTTGCTACATCTCGTCAGGTACTACTGCAGATGTCACACAACATAGAGTAAAATAATTAGATTCATCGTTCAAGCTGAAATATACATTTGTTCGCACAGTAATATCAGTTGTTTACCATGGTAATTTTAAATTGACTATCATGTCTTTTTGCACAAAATTGGCTTGTGCAGATGGATCATTATCGCTTCTGCAAACTTTAACAAACAACCATTCTGTGTATGAATGAAGGGTTATATGCCCAGGAAGAGAGGAAGAGGGAGGTCAAAGAGAAGATGGGTGCAAGATGTGGCAGATGATCTTCAGATGGGTGTATCAGACATGGAACATCTTTCTTATGACTGAGAAGTTTTCCGGAAAATTATG
Source organism: Cepaea hortensis (assembly GCA_963921405.1). NCBI lineage: Eukaryota > Metazoa > Mollusca > Gastropoda > Stylommatophora > Helicidae > Cepaea > Cepaea hortensis. The sequence continues at coordinate 79,488,579 of OY992881.1, forward strand.
TGAGCGAGGTTCTACACAGGGGAATGCTGCTGAATGAATGAAGTATTATTCTGTCTTTATGAGCCCAGAATCCACTAATATTTTCCTCTAAATTTCTTTTTACTAAAATTCCTACTCCTCTCTTGTGATCTTCTCCCAAGTTATTTAATATATAATCGTCTCTCCTTATATAACTAGCTTCTGTCCATCTTATTTCTGATAATCTAAAATATCTAAATTTATGTTATTTGCTTCAGAAATCAGTTTGTCAAATTTCCCTGCTTGATACTGGGTATGTATACTCCATGTACTGATTCTCAGTCTTCTCCTACTTTTCAAGTAAGTATTGTCAGAATGCATCCTTTCAAAAGAATGTTAGATGCATTCGTCATTATTCTCTGCCTTATTCACTATAGGAGTTGTCTCTTCCTTGAGCATATTTTTAACAGGCTCATCTCCAAGAGGCCAAGAATTACCCTTATCACTGTTTTATTTTTGTTGTAATATCATTGCTGTGTTTGGGATACTATCCCTCTCGTTTTACCCTATACCACAAGAACTGACATTATGCAACTAAATTTTTTAAAACTTTACTGGTACTTGATTGTTTAAAAATAAAGAAACTTATGTTAATATCTACACATTGCAAATAGAAATATCTGTTTTCAAAAACATTTGAAAATAATTTTTATTTTGAAATTTTTCAGAGTGCATTTGCTGATATTCTTGTCAGAGATATTATTAAAATGTTGTTGTTCAAGTCAGAATTCAGTGTTTTTGCCAAAAGGTAAATTTCTTTTAGCTAAGCCATATTTTGTTAAGTGATGTAATGACATGTTTATTTGATTGATTCATTGATATGACAACCAGTGTCATGTTAATTTAATATCAGAAATAAAGAAACCTGGCATATTAGAATTATAATGTTATTTTTCATAGCCAAATAGCTTACAATTGGTGATGTGATCAGTATTATATTGGCTGCCTTTACTTTTCCAAGGAATTTTCTTACAGTTATATTATAATCATGTGTTAACCCCAGAGCCATACTAAATGAGAAAATAATTCTACCACTACTGTTGGTTGAACCTTTTATCACTATAACGAATAATGCATTAACCTTAACTGCTACGCTGCAAAGTATTTCAGTTTTAATTAAGGACAGATAAAACAAATGGGTAAAGCACAAGTAATTAATTGATTTTTAAGTATGTTGAAGAAAAATTATGTGAATTGATGAATCCATAGAGATCAGTGCAGAGCTGTGTGATGTCTCCAGATCTGTTTCCCTATATAGTGAAATTATTATAAGCAATTTAAAGGATATGAGTGGAATTGCATCAGTGGCCATAACATCAATATTTTTATTGCAGGTCCGCATGGCCGAATGGCTAAGAGCGCGTGTTCTTAATTATCTGGTGTGCTGATGCTGAGGTAAGCGGTTTAACCCCTACTCCGGACAGCTGGACTAAAATGTTGACCTGTCGTCCTTGACTTGGGGACGTAAATTACACGTACCTCTGAAGTCGGAGTGGGTCCGCCTGATGGCGAGGGACACTTTTACTAGGGAAAGCTAATCCACATGTAAACTTCAGTCCATCACTACTATAAATGTGTGTATGGACTACGCTAGAGTTCAAAACGAGCGCAAAAACAATATAGATTTTTTTTTATTTGCACTTGCTCACTTTTGAACTCAAGCGTAGCTCATACACACTACTTCTGGACTGAATTTTGCATTTTTGCCATCAGGCGAACCTACTCTGACTTCAGAGGTACTTGTAATGTATGTCCTCAAGTCAAGGATGAGAGGTCAACATTTTAGTCCAGTTGTCTGGTGTAGGGGTTGAACCCCTTACCTCAGCATCATCACACCAGATGTGTTAAGAACACGCGTTCTTATCCATTCGGCCATGCTAACCTCACATTAATAATATAAGATATGCAGTTGATACAGTTGCCTGTGTATTATTGGGACCTACAAAGGAAGCAAGGAATATTAACACTGCACCCTGTTAGGCATATTGTAAGAGGTGACTAAGGAACGGGTTGTGCTAAGGACAGGCTACATCTTCACATAGAAAAATTCAGTCACACAATTCATTCACCATGAACAGGTCACATAAAGAAAAAATATTGGCCAACCAAGAGGACAGGAGGTGTTGTGGAGAAAGCTGCAAGGAGTAAGGAGCGTTTCTTAACTTTCTCTCACCTAGGAAAATCTCCAGGATTCATATCTGAAAAGTTAAAACCATGTATTAATTAGGAAGGACAGCACAGATGCTAGAAAAAATGAAATATTGTAAGGTTAGCATTCTGGAATTATACGAAACAAGGTGAAATGAAACTGGTAAAATGTTTTTAAGTGCAGGTGAAATAGTGCTGTGTTTTGGCCATATAGAGAAAATTTATAGTTTGCACTATTGTAAATGTTTGTAAAATTCCTGTTATTTATTGACTTTCCCTTGTTAATTAGTTAGTTAGTCGCTGTTCCAACTTCACTGCAACGGGTCGTCCCCATTATGCTCCGTTCCTGTGCCAGTGAATATCACACAAAATGCTCCTCACTGTCTAATGTGAAAAGAGGAACAGACAGGAGTCTAGGCAAGCCAACAGCCCGCACAGATACACTGTGCATAATGCAGTCACCAGAATGCCAACACTAAAGTCTTCCACGAAAAATACAGTTCATCGTCAATGGAATCGGCAGTCACCAGAAAGACTTCATTGACCCAGGTTTTATCCCACAGGGCTCAGTCTCTTTCTGTGGGGCAACCTGCCAGAAGCGCCGCATAAAGCACAAACTCCGTAGCTCCAGCGACGACTCCCAGGAGTCTCTTGAAAAAATACACTCGTGAACTGAAAAGGCAAACCAGTCAATTCAGCGACAGCTGGCCATCGTTCTGAACATGCAGTTCACTGTGCAAACAACAGCAGACAGATGTAAAAGCATTCCACACAAATTTCATAGATCACAGTGTTGTGCCACGTACACAGTCAGTAGCAAGGTGACGGAACCATGTACTACCTTTGAAGGTTAATGCAGCACTATATGTCAGAAGTCAGTTGACTGACACTGGTGTTTAGTTGTGGGTGCAGGTTCAAATCTACTACACTCCAGATCAAGGTGAGAAAATTCATGACACATGACTGTTGTAAGCTGTATACTCAAGAAAACAGCCAAGAAGTGTCTTATTGAAAAGATATATGCTGCTGCTATTTGTTCCCCCAAGAATAAGAATGAGGAAATTTGATACCTAGAATCAGCTTTTGAAGAAAGATAGGGCAGTAAAGGAATTTATAAACACTAAACAACATTTTACAACACATGACTAAAAACAGTTGTTTGCCTCTTTCTTATTGTAGTATATAATGTTCTAGTTTCATTAGCCTCTTTCAGGCATTCGTTGTTAGTTACTCTGGCAATCCAAGTAATTCACAACATTCGTCTCAGGAACCACATCTCTGTTGCTTCCAGTCTCTTCATAATTTGTTCATTTACATTCCAAGATTCACAGACATCCAGATGCGGTTGTTGCACACAGTGAACAACTGGGTTAGAATTAAATTGTAAAAAGACGCAGATTATGGTCGTCACTAGGAAGAACGAAATACCACAATGTAATATACAAGTGCCGGCTTCGTAGCTTAGAGGTTATGACTTTTCTCCGTAATCTCGTATACTCTCGTCAGTAACGTGATGACGGTGAGAATCAGCAGTAGTTCAAATCGCATCGGTAACTTACGGGGTATGTGAGCCGGCCGCTCAGAAAGCAATGGCAAACTACTGAGTGTAATCTTGCCAAGAAATCAACATACAGCTGAAAGATGCTGGTGTTGACAGCGATGTCCTGTAAAGGATATGCAAAAAAAAATAAATATATATATATATATATATATATATATATATATATATATATATATATATATATATATATATATATATATATATATATATATATATATACAAGTAAATGGGAATATTCTTCAAAAAGTGAATCGGTACAATTATCTCAGAACAGTCATAACATCTGATGGGAGATGCCTTGCAGAGATTAGAACAAGAATCGCCATGGCGAAAGTAGCCTTTAGCAGGATGAAAAACATACTGACCAATAAAAAGATGTCAATTGAAACGAGAAAAAGTGTGTTGAGGTGCTACATAGAGCCTGTTCTTTTGTATGTATGTGAAAATTGGACTGAGCAGTCAAGCTTAAAAGCATCTGGTGGCTGCAGAAATGTGGTTTCTGAGGAAAATGCAAAGAATACCATGGACAGACAGAAAAACCAATGACCAAGTACTACAGGAGACAAATGAAAATCGTAAACTGATTAGAGAAATTAGACGTAGACAGTCAAAATGTTTTGGACATGTTATGAGAAGAAATGGAACTTAGTGACAACTGGCAAGATTGAAGGGAACAAACCAAGGGGAAAACCAAAAAGTAAATACTTGGATGGCTTGCCACGTGGCATGGTCGAGACAGAAACACTGAGCTGATCCACAACTCTGGTGATTGAGTGAAATGGCGAGTCATGACTGCCCACGCTTTCCGGCAAGGCACATGACTGATTGATTGAAACAACATTTACATACTGTTAGAAATATTATGAAACAACTATAAGTTAAACTGAACATAAATGTTTATTATGTGTAAATCATTACTGGAGAGAGGGCAGAAAAGCTAAGAAAATATGGATGGCTGAGAAAATCTTAAGGTTGATGGACAAAAGACGGCAAAGTAAAAATGACAAATGTAGTATGATAAGGTAAATAAAGAAATAAGAGATAAATGTGTGAAGGCAAAAGAAAGTTGGTTACACTAGCAGTGCAAGAAAATTGAATTTATTTCTATTACAGATACAAAAAATATGCACAGACAAATCAGTGAGCTCACAGGAAGAAAAAATAAGAGTAAATACCTGGGTGTTTCAAATCAAAAACAGGATGCTATAAGGAAGAGGTGAAATTAGTATATAAAAGAAATATATGATGGAGAAAGGGAAGAATTAACAGAAGAAAGTAACTTAGAAGGTACACCTATTCTAAAATAAGAAGTTGCTGACTGTCAAATATATGAAGAAAGGAAAAACAGATGGAATCACAATAGAAGAATTAGAAGTACTGGGAGAATTTGTTGTAAATGCATTAACTGAAATGTTGAATGATATTTACAGCAGTTGATATGCAGAGTGATATGCTCAAATCTGTATTTATAGCTATGCTAAAAAGACCAGGAGCAATTGAATGTGCAGACTTTCGTACAATTAACCTCATAAACCATGTCACTAAGCATCGACTCAAACAATGCAATATATACATTACAAGCACTAATAGAAAAATAAATAGTGACAAAATCACTATTCACAAAATCAATAGAAAGACATATATTTGTCCTTCTTAGATTATACTAAGGCATTTGATAAAGTAAAACATGATGAACTGATTAACAAGTTAGAAGATATATATATTGATGGGAAAGTTATCAGAATAATAAAGAATATTTAATGGAACCAATTAGCAGCAATTAAAATGGGAAATAAAGAGGGCAATTATGAACAAATAAAGCTAGGAGTTTGTTAGGGATGTGTTTTGTCACTGGATTACTTCTCCCTCTGTATCATCATCAAGTGCCATGCCGACTAGCGTAGGTGTTCATGACTTCCAACAGATCTCGGTCTTTGGTTTTCTGGATCAACTCTACCGTTGATATTCCTCCATGCCACCATTGCAATCCATCCAGCATCATTTCTCTTGATCTGCCTTTGCCTTTCTTCCTCTGCCTCTGCCTCTCTTCCTCTCAATCTTTCCAGTTGTCACAACGTTCTCCAATGCCTCTCTTCTCATCACATGACCAAAAACAGTTGTTTGCCTCTTTCTTATTGTAGTATATAATGTTCTAGTTTCATTAGCCTCTTTCAGGCATTCGTTGTTAGTTACTCTGGCAGTCCAAGGAATTCACAACATTCGTCTCAGGAACCACATCTCTGTTGCTTCCAGTCTCTTCCTAATTTGTTCATTTACATTCCAAGATTCACCGACATCCAGATGCGGTTGTTGCACACAATGAACAACTGGGATTAGAATTAAATTGTAAAAAGATGCAAACTATGGTCGTCACTTAGAAGAACGAAATACCACAATGTAATATACAAGTAAATGGGAATATTCTTCAAAAAGTGAATCGGTAAAATTATCTCAGAACAGTCATAACATCTGATGGGAGATGCCTTGCAGAGATTAGAACAAGAATCACCATGGCGAAAGTAGCCTTTAGCAAGATGGAAAACATACTGACCAATGAAAAGATGTCAATTGAAACGAGAAAAAGTGTGTTGAGGTGCTACATAGAGCCTGTTCTTTTGTATGGATGTTAAACTTGGACAATGAGCAGTCAAGCTGAAAAGCATCTGATGGCTGCAGAAATGTTGTTTCTGAGGAAAATGCAAAGAATACCATGGACAGACAGAAAAACCAATGACCAAGTACTACAGGAGACAAATGAAAATCGTAAACTGATTAGAGAAATTAGACGTAGACAGTCAAAATGTTTTGGACATGTTATGAGAAGAAATGGATTGGATAACTTAGTGACAACTGGCAAGGTTGAAGGGAACAGACCAAGGGGAAGACCGAAAAGTAAATACCTGGATGGCTTGCCACGTGGCATGGTCGAGACAGGAACACTGAGCTGATCCACAACTCTGGTGATTGAGTGAAATGGCGAGTCATGACCGCCCACGCTTTCCGGCAAGGTACATGATTGATTGATTGAAACAACATTTACATACAGTTAGAAATATTATGAAACAACTATAAGTTAAACTGAACATAAATGTTTATTATGTGTAAATCATTACTGGAGAGAAGGCAGAAAAACTAAGAAAATATGGATGGCTGAGAAAATCTTAAATAGGATCTACAGAATTTAGTAGATAATATATTGTACATAGTGGGCAACTAGGGTTAGAATTGCATTGTAAGAAAACAGAAATTATGGTTGTCTCTGAGAAGAAAGAATTATCACAATGTAACATCCTCTATAGCGAAGTAATAATGAGAGAAATCAAAGAAAAGCCAGGAATAATATTTTGAGGTTATAATATAAATAATAAATACGCTATGCAGATGACACAGTATTGAGAGCGGATAATGCACCAGATCTACAACAATTGTTGAACATTGTAGTAACAGAAAGTTCAAACAAAGGACTCTCCTTGAATATCAAGAAAACAGTAACAATGGTGATATCAAAGAAACAGGTGACACCCAAATGTGAAAAAGAGATAGAAGGGAAAATTCTTCAACAAGTGGATAGTTTTAAATATCTAGGGACATTTATAACATCGGATGGAAGATGCACAACAGAGATTAAGAGCAGAATAGGGCAAGCAAAGGCTGCATTTCAGAAACTGAAGAATATCTTATGCAATAAGTCACTATCATTGAATGTAAGAAAGAGAGTGCTTAAGTGCTATATAGAACCTGTTTCGCTGTATGGCTGTGAATCTTGGAATGTTAATGAACAAATTAGGAAGAGATTGGAAGCAACAGAGATGTGGTTCCTGAGTCGTATGTTGCGAATTCCTTGGACTGCCAAAGTAACTAACAATGAATGCCTGAATGAGGTTAATGAAACTAGAACATTATATACAACAATAAGAAAGAGACAAACAGCTTTCTTTGGTCATGTGATGAGAAGAGAGGCGTTGGATACCATCGTGACAACTGGAAAGATCGAGGGGAAGAGAGGCAGAGGCAGACCAAGAGAAATGATGCTGGATGGATTACGACGGTGGCATGGAGGAATATCAACGACAGAGTTGATCCAGAAAACCAAAGACCGAGATCTGTGGAGAGTCATGAATGCCTACACCAGTCGGCATGGCACTTGATGATGATGATAACATCCACGTAAATCGGAACATTCTTAAACAAGTGAATTCGTACAACTGTTTCATAACAGTCATAACATCTGATTAAGATGCCTTGTAGAGATTAGAAAAAGAATCACTGTGGCAAAGGGGGTCATTTGCAATATGAGAAACATATTCACTGATAAGAGCTGACAACTGAAAAAAGAAAAAAGGGTGCTGAAGTGCTATATAGATTCTATATAGTTGTATGCATATGAAACATTGACAATAAACAATGAAGCTGAAAAATATGTTATTTCTGAGAACAAGACAAAAATTACCATGGGCACAAAGAAAAATTAATGAGAAAGAACTACAAGGAACACATGGAAACCATAAGCAGATTACAGAAATTAGATGTAGGCAGTCAAGAGTAAATGGGCATATTCTTAAACAAGTGAATCGGTCCAGTTATCTCGGAACAGTCATAACATCTGATGGGAGATGCCTTGAAGAGATTAGAACAAGAATCGCCATTGCAAAAGTAGCCTTTTGCAAGATGAAAAACATACTGACCAATAAGAAGATATCAATTGAAACAAGAAAAAGAGTATTGAAGTACTACATAGAACCTGTACTTTTGTATGGATGTGAAGCGTGGACAATGAGCAGTCAAGCTGAAATACATCTGATGGCTGTGGAAATGTGGTTTCTGAGGAAAATGCAAAGAATACCATGGACAGACAGAAAAACCAATGAACAAGTTCTTCAAAAAACAAATGAAGATCGTAAACTGATTAGAGTCATTAGACGTAGACAGTCAACATTTTTTGGGCATGTTCTGAGAAGAAATGACTTGGAGAACTTGGTGACAACTGGCAAGATCGAAGGAAAGAGACCAAGGGGAAGAACTTCGAGAAGTAAATACCTGGATGGCTTGGCCACATGGCATGTTTGAGACAGGAACATGGAGCTGATACACGACTCTGGCGATCGAATGAGATGGCAAAACATGACCACCCATGCTTATCGGCATGGCACATGATGGATGGAGATTTGTTGGGAATCTTATAAGAGGAAATAAACTTGGAAACTTGGTGGTAACTAGCAAATATGATGGGGAAAAAATAATAAAAAGGCAAAGAGATAAATAGCTGAATGTCTTAACCATATGGCATAATAGGCACAAGAATACAAACCTGATCTTCTGGTGATTGTGTGTGAAATTGCAAACCATGACCACCCATGCCTTATCAGCATGACACATAATGATAATGATGAAGAAAAATATAACAGTTTGAGATGAGTTTATTTCTTGAAATAGTTGATGCTTTTATATCTACATACATTACATTGGCACCTTGCCGTCTTGACAGACGATAGTTTGTTACATTGTGCTTCAAAAAAGGCTTATACCGAGAAGGTTAACCCGGTCAACAAATGCCCGCAGAAGTCGGACGTGTCGGCCTAACGGCGCAAGAACGCAGCTCTGCTGTAAACAGGCACAACGCAATCACATCCGGAAAAAAAACTCTGGATGAACGCAGAAGAAGAAGAAGAAGAAAAAAGGCTTAATAACTTCAACCAATGGCGGTGGCGAATGTGACTGTTAAGGCCAGTTCGCGGTGTAAATGTTCGTCCACAGCGGATGCATGTGACACATTGTCATTTTCACCATCATGCATCATCTTACGTCACACACCCTCGGTGTGTGACTTATCTGCAATAATTTTCTCCTTTGTCTTTATTCTATTTCTGATATTTGCCCTCCATGCAACACATTCAGCAGCGACTTGCTCCCAATGTGCATTATCAATTCCTGTATCAATCATGTCCCCCTTACATACATCTTTGTATTGTAGTAGAGGCTGACCCTGAGATTTCTTACCCACCTGTAATTCACCATAAAAGATGTCCTTTGGTATTCTACCATCATCCATCCTCCTAACGTGTCCTATCCATCTAAGTCTACGAAGACTGAGCATGGAATATACCTTCACACAACCTGATATTTCCAATACTTCAGTATTTTTTATCTTGTCTTGCTACTTAATACCAAGTATTCTTCACAGACACCGCATATGAAAGCTGTTTAAACGTTTCTCTTGGTGTGAGTAAGTTGTCCAGGCTTCACTGCCATAAAGAAGAGTACTTAGGACACAGGCTTGATAAACAGGGACTTTTGTTTTGGCAGTAAGCTTCCTGTTCTCCCAGACTCTTTTTCTTAACCTGTTCAAAGTTGTTACTGCCTTACCAATCCTGACGTTGATTTCCTGATCTAAGGATAATTTGCTATGTACCTCTGATCCTAGATATGTAAATCTCTAGTTCAGCGTCTTCAATAAAGATTTATGGTACCCCATGTGCACCTTGTGACATAATCTGTGTCTTCTTTTTGATAATTGTTAAACCAAATTCAGAACAAGCAATAGAGAATGCAGATATTAGACGTTGTAATTCTTCCTCAGAGTGGGTCGTAATTGCAGCATCATCTGTAAAAAGCAACTCTGATCAGTACCCTCCTAATCTTGGTCTTGGCCTTCAATCTCTGAGCATTGTAGAGGCCGCCGTCTGAGCTTAAGTGAATGTATATACCACCATCCTGATCACGAAAGGCATATTTCAGTAGAAGTAAAAAGTATATTCCAAAGAGGGTGGGAGCTAGTACACAACCCTGCTTAACTCCACTCTTGATTTCAAACTCTTCTGAAGTTGCACCATGAGCTTGACCCAGAGTTGACCGGTTTTTGCCTTATGCAGAAATGCGTGGCTGCTGGGCTTCTGGTTGACTGCCGCTGCCATCAGCGATGAACTGTATTTTCGTGGACTGTGTGGGTGAACATCTAGGAAACATCCAGATAGGAAAATGACTGCCGATTCCATCAGAGATGAATTGGGTGTTTCGTGGGGGACTGGTGTGTTGACATTTTAGCGGCGGCATTATGCACAGTGTATCTGTGCGGGCTGTTGTTTGTCGAGACTCCTGTCTTTTCCACTTTTCACATTGGGCAGTGGGGAGCGCTTTGTGTGATATTCACTGGCACAGGAACGGAGCATAATGGGGACGACCCGTTGCTGTGAAGTTGGAACTGCGACTAACTAACTAACTAACTAACTAACCATGAAACTTGATTATACCCTTCATGCCTGTGTGGAACGATTCCACAATGGACTGAAGAGTTTGTGGGCAGCCAGTCTTCTTTAGTGCCTTGAACAGACCCTCATGACTGACCAAATCAAATGTCTTTGTGAGGTCGATGAAGGCAATAAACAGTGGCTGATTTTGTTCACAGCATTTTTCTTGCATTTGTCGCAATAAGAATATCATATCAATGGTAGACCGGTTCTGTCGGAAACCACACTGTGATTTGGGGTAGACTTGATCTCCCAGGACTTGAAATCTGTGCAGAACAATTCTGGCAAATACTTTCCCAACAATACACAGAAGTGAGATACCCCGATAGTTGTTACAGTCGCTCCAATTGCCCATCTCCGATCTATGTTTGAGGTTGAACATTTTAGGTCATAACAATCTTATAGGTGAATTTTAAGTATTTATGTAAAGTAATGTCATTTGATTTGCTGTAGCCTATACATTTTTTTAAAAATCTAATAAAATCTCATCATCATCAAGTGCCATGCCGGCTGGCGTAGGCGTTCATGGCTCTCCATAGATCTCGGTCTTTGGTTTTCTGGATCAGCTACTGTTCTTCACTAATTTCCATTTTTATTTTCTTTTTGGTTCTTCTCATTATGATTCTGAGTAGAAGCTTAGTGATATGGTTTATAAGGTTAATTGTACGAAAATCTTCACAATCAATTGCTCCTGGTCTTTTTGGTATAGCTAGAAATACAGATTTCAGCATATCACTGGGTAAATATCCACTGCTGTAAATATCATTCAACATTTTGGTTAATATATCTACCCCAAATTCTCCCAATACTTCTAATTCTTCTATTGTGATTTCATCTGGCCCAGCTGTTTTTCCTTTCTTCATACGTTTCATAGCGTCAGCGACTTCTTCTTTCAGAATAGGTGGACCTTCTAAGTTACGATCTTCTGTTAATTCTTCCCTTTCTCCTTCATATAATTCTCTTATATACTCATTCCACCTCTTCATTATAGCATCTTCCTCTAATATTATCTTTCCTGTTTTTGATTTCAAACACCCTGTATTTATTCTTATTTTTCTTCCTGTAAGCTCACTGATTTGTCTGTGCATATTTTTTGTATCTTTAATGGAATTTAATTCAATTTTTTTGCATTACTCGTTTAACTAACTTTCTTTAGCCTTCCCACATTTATCTTTTATTTCTTTATTTATCTTAGCGTATTCTTGTTTGTCATTTTTACTCTGTTTTCTTTTGTCCATCAGTTTTAAGATATCTTCATTCATCCATTTTTTCTTAGCTATTTTGCCTCTCTCCGGTAATACTTCTTTGCTAGTTTGATGAATGGAGTCCCTTAACATTTCCCATTGTTCATCTATACTCTGTATTTTAGTTATTGCATTGTACCTATTTTTCACAGTCACTCTGTATTGTTCTTGCATTTCTTTATCTATTTTCAGAACCTCTTTATTAAGTCGCATGTTCTTAACCATTTTTTTTCCCTCTCTTTAATCTTACTTTTATTTGTCCACATAGTGGTACATGATCACTATTACAGTCAGCACCAGGCATTGTCTTTACATTCATTAAAGCATTTCTAAATCTTTTATTAATTAGTATGTAGTCAATTTGGTTGCGTATTTTCTTATCAGGGCTTATCCATGTGTACAGTCGTCTTTTATGGTGTTTAAACCATGTGTTTCCAATTATCATATCATTGATATTTGCCCATTCTATTAGCTTTTCCCCTCTTTCATTTCTTGTACCTAAACCATAATTCCCCACTGCTATAGGGCTAGTATTCCTGGCATCTCTTTGATCCCTCTCATTATTACTTCGCTATAAAGGGAGAAAAGATCTGGTGACAAGACACACCCTTGTCGTACTCCTAGCTTTATCTGTTCGTAACTACCCTCTTTATTTCCCATTTTAATTGCTGCTACTTGGTTCCAGTAAATATTCTTTATTATTCTTAAATCTTTTCCATCAGTGTTGATATCTTCCAACATTTTAATCAGTTCATCATGTTTTACTTTATCAAATGCCTTAGTATAATCTATGAAGCACAAATATATGTCTCTCTGTTTCTCTATTGACCTTTCTATTAGTGTCCGTAATGTATAAATTGCATTGTTTGTGTCCTTTCCTTCCACAAATCCATACTGTTCTTCACTAATTTCCATTTTTATTTTCTTTTTGGTTCTTCTCATTATGATTCTGAGTAGAAGCTTAGTGATATGGTTTATAAGGTTAATTGTACGAAAATCTTCACAATCAATTGCTCCTGGTCTTTTTGGTATAGCTAGAAATACAGATTTCAGCATATCACTGGGTAAATATCCACTGCTGTAAATATCATTCAACATTTTGGTTAATATATCTACTCCAAATTCTCCCAATACTTCTAATTCTTCTATTGTGATTTCATCTGGCCCAGCTGTTTTTCCTTTCTTCATACGTTTCATAGCGTCAGCGACTTCTTCTTTCAGAATAGGTGGACCTTCTAAGTTACGATCTTCTGTTAATTCTTCCCTTTCTCCTTCATATAATTCTCTTATATACTCATTCCACCTCTTCATTATAGCATCTTCCTCTAATATTATCTTTCCTGTTTTTGATTTCAAACACCCTGTATTTATTCTTATTTTTCTTCCTGTAAGCTCACTGATTTGTCTGTGCATATTTTTTGTATCTTTAATGGAATTTAATTCAATTTTTTTGCATTACTCGTTTAACTAACTTTCTTTAGCCTTCCCACATTTATCTTTTATTTCTTTATTTATCTTAGCGTATTCTTGTTTGTCATTTTTACTCTGTTTTCTTTTGTCCATCAGTTTTAAGATATCTTCATTCATCCATTTTTTCTTAGCTATTTTGCCTCTCTCCGGTAATACTTCTTTGCTAGTTTGATGAATGGAGTCCCTTAACATTTCCCATTGTTCATCTATACTCTGTATTTTAGTTATTGCATTGTACCTATTTTTCACAGTCACTCTGTATTGTTCTTGCATTTCTTTATCTATTTTCAGAACCTCTTTATTAAGTCGCATGTTCTTAACCATTTTTTTCCCTCTCTTTAATCTTACTTTTATTTGTCCACATAGTGGTACATGATCACTATTACAGTCAGCACCAGGCATTGTCTTTACATTCATTAAAGCATTTCTAAATCTTTTATTAATTAGTATGTAGTCAATTTGGTTGCGTATTTTCTTATCAGGGCTTATCCATGTGTACAGTCGTCTTTTATGGTGTTTAAACCATGTGTTTCCAATTATCATATCATTGATATTTGCCCATTCTATTAGCTTTTCCCCTCTTTCATTTCTTGTACCTAAACCATAATTCCCCACTGCTATAGGGCTAGTATTCCTGGCATCTCTTTGATCCCTCTCATTATTAATTATTACTTCGCTATAAAGGGAGAAAAGATCTGGTGACAAGACACACCCTTGTCGTACTCCTAGCTTTATCTGTTCGTAACTACCCTCTTTATTTCCCATTTTAATTGCTGCTACTTGGTTCCAGTAAATATTCTTTATTATTCTTAAATCTTTTCCATCAGTGTTGATATCTTCCAACATTTTAATCAGTTCATCATGTTTTACTTTATCAAATGCCTTAGTATAATCTATGAAGCACAAATATATGTCTCTGTGTTTCTCTATTGACCTTTCTATTAGTGTCCGTAATGTATAAATTGCATTGTTTGTGTCCTTTCCTTCCACAAATCCATACTGTTCTTCACTAATTTCCATTTTTATTTTCTTTTTGGTTCTTCTCATTATGATTCTGAGTAGAAGCTTAGTGATATGGTTTATAAGGTTAATTGTACGAAAATCTTCACAATCAATTGCTCCTGGTCTTTTTGGTATAGCTAGAAATACAGATTTCAGCATATCACTGGGTAAATATCCACTGCTGTAAATATCATTCAACATTTTGGTTAATATATCTACTCCAAATTCTCCCAATACTTCTAATTCTTCTATTGTGATTTCATCTGGCCCAGCTGTTTTTATTTTCTTCATACGTTTCATAGCGTCAGCGACTTCTTCTTTCAGA
Source organism: Cepaea hortensis (assembly GCA_963921405.1). Taxonomy (NCBI): domain Eukaryota; kingdom Metazoa; phylum Mollusca; class Gastropoda; order Stylommatophora; family Helicidae; genus Cepaea; species Cepaea hortensis. The sequence continues at coordinate 79,503,591 of OY992881.1, forward strand.
ATAGGTGGACCCTCTAAGTTACGATCTTCTGTTAATTCTTCCCTTTCTCCTTCATATAATTCTCTTATATACTCATTCCACCTCTTCATTATAGCATCTTCCTCTAATATTATCTTTCCTGTTTTTGATTTCAAACACCCTGTATTTATTCTTATTTTTCTTCCTGTAAGCTCACTGATTTGTCTGTGCATATTTTTTGTATCTTTAATGGAATTTAATTCAATTTTTTTGCATTACTCGTTTAACTAACTTTCTTTAGCCTTCCCACATTTATCTTTTATTTCTTTATTTATCTTAGCGTATTCTTGTTTGTCATTTTTACTCTGTTTTCTTTTGTCCATCAGTTTTAAGATATCTTCATTCATCCATTTTTTCTTAGCTATTTTGCCTCTCTCCGGTAATACTTCTTTGCTAGTTTGATGAATGGAGTCCCTTAACATTTCCCATTGTTCATCTATACTCTGTATTTTAGTTATTGCATTGTACCTATTTTTCACAGTCACTCTGTATTGTTCTTGCATTTCTTTATCTATTTTCAGAACCTCTTTATTAAGTCGCATGTTCTTAACCATTTTTTTCCCTCTCTTTAATCTTACTTTTATTTGTCCACATAGTGGTACATGATCACTATTACAGTCAGCACCAGGCATTGTCTTTACATTCATTAAAGCATTTCTAAATCTTTTATTAATTAGTATGTAGTCAATTTGGTTGCGTATTTTCTTATCAGGGCTTATCCATGTGTACAGTCGTCTTTTATGGTGTTTAAACCATGTGTTTCCAATTATCATATCATTGATATTTGCCCATTCTATTAGCTTTTCCCCTCTTTCATTTCTTGTACCTAAACCATAATTCCCCACTGCTATAGGGCTAGTATTCCTGGCATCTCTTTGATCCCTCTCATTATTAATTATTACTTCGCTATAAAGGGAGAAAAGATCTGGTGACAAGACACACCCTTGTCGTACTCCTAGCTTTATCTGTTCGTAACTACCCTCTTTATTTCCCATTTTAATTGCTGCTACTTGGTTCCAGTAAATATTCTTTATTATTCTTAAATCTTTTCCATCAGTGTTGATATCTTCCAACATTTTAATCAGTTCATCATGTTTTACTTTATCAAATGCCTTAGTATAATCTATGAAGCACAAATATATGTCTCTGTGTTTCTCTATTGACCTTTCTAATAGTGTCCGTAATGTATAAATTGCATTGTTTGTGTCCTTTCCTTCCACAAATCCATACTGTTCTTCACTAATTTCCATTTTTATTTTCTTTTTGGTTCTTCTCATTATGATTCTGAGTAGAAGCTTAGTGATATGGTTTATAAGGTTAATTGTACGAAAATCTTCACAATCAATTGCTCCTGGTCTTTTTGGTATAGCTAGAAATACAGATTTCAGCATATCACTGGGTAAATATCCACTGCTGTAAATATCATTCAACATTTTGGTTAATATATCTACTCCAAATTCTCCCAATACTTCTAATTCTTCTATTGTGATTTCATCTGGCCCAGCTGTTTTTCCTTTCTTCATACGTTTCATAGCGTCAGCGACTTCTTCTTTCAGAATAGGTGGACCCTCTAAGTTACGATCTTCTGTTAATTCTTCCCTTTCTCCTTCATATAATTCTCTTATATACTCATTCCACCTCTTCATTATAGCATCTTCCTCTAATATTATCTTTCCTGTTTTTGATTTCAAACACCCTGTATTTATTCTTATTTTTCTTCCTGTAAGCTCACTGATTTGTCTGTGCATATTTTTTGTATCTTTAATGGAATTTAATTCAATTTTTTTGCATTACTCGTTTAACTAACTTTCTTTAGCCTTCCCACATTTATCTTTTATTTCTTTATTTATCTTAGCGTATTCTTGTTTGTCATTTTTACTCTGTTTTCTTTTGTCCATCAGTTTTAAGATATCTTCATTCATCCATTTTTTCTTAGCTATTTTGCCTCTCTCCGGTAATACTTCTTTGCTAGTTTGATGAATGGAGTCCCTTAACATTTCCCATTGTTCATCTATACTCTGTATTTTAGTTATTGCATTGTACCTATTTTTCACAGTCACTCTGTATTGTTCTTGCATTTCTTTATCTATTTTCAGAACCTCTTTATTAAGTCGCATGTTCTTAACCATTTTTTTCCCTCTCTTTAATCTTACTTTTATTTGTCCACATAGTGGTACATGATCACTATTACAGTCAGCACCAGGCATTGTCTTTACATTCATTAAAGCATTTCTAAATCTTTTATTAATTAGTATGTAGTCAATTTGGTTGCGTATTTTCTTATCAGGGCTTATCCATGTGTACAGTCGTCTTTTATGGTGTTTAAACCATGTGTTTCCAATTATCATATCATTGATATTTGCCCATTCTATTAGCTTTTCCCCTCTTTCATTTCTTGTACCTAAACCATAATTCCCCACTGCTATAGGGCTAGTATTCCTGGCATCTCTTTGATCCCTCTCATTATTACTTCGCTATAAAGGGATAAAAGATCTGGTGACAAGACACACCCTTGTCGTACTCCTAGCTTTATCTGTTCGTAACTACCCTCTTTATTTCCCATTTTAATTGCTGCTACTTGGTTCCAGTAAATATTCTTTATTATTCTTAAATCTTTTCCATCAGTGTTGATATCTTCCAACATTTTAATCAGTTCATCATGTTTTACTTTATCAAATGCCTTAGTATAATCTATGAAGCACAAATATATGTCTCTCTGTTTCTCTATTGACCTTTCTATTAGTGTCCGTAATGTATAAATTGCATTGTTTGTGTCCTTTCCTTCCACAAATCCATACTGTTCTTCACTAATTTCCATTTTTATTTTCTTTTTGGTTCTTCTCATTATGATTCTGAGTAGAAGCTTAGTGATATGGTTTATAAGGTTAATTGTACGAAAATCTTCACAATCAATTGCTCCTGGTCTTTTTGGTATAGCTAGAAATACAGATTTCAGCATATCACTGGGTAAATATCCACTGCTGTAAATATCATTCAACATTTTGGTTAATATATCTACTCCAAATTCTCCCAATACTTCTAATTCTTCTATTGTGATTTCATCTGGCCCAGCTGTTTTTCCTTTCTTCATACGTTTCATAGCGTCAGCGACTTCTTCTTTCAGAATAGGTGGACCTTCTAAGTTACGATCTTCTGTTAATTCTTCCCTTTCTCCTTCATATAATTCTCTTATATACTCATTCCACCTCTTCATTATAGCATCTTCCTCTAATATTATCTTTCCTGTTTTTGATTTCAAACACCCTGTATTTATTCTTATTTTTCTTCCTGTAAGCTCACTGATTTGTCTGTGCATATTTTTTGTATCTTTAATGGAATTTAATTCAATTTTTTTGCATTACTCGTTTAACTAACTTTCTTTAGCCTTCCCACATTTATCTTTTATTTCTTTATTTATCTTAGCGTATTCTTGTTTGTCATTTTTACTCTGTTTTCTTTTGTCCATCAGTTTTAAGATATCTTCATTCATCCATTTTTTCTTAGCTATTTTGCCTCTCTCCGGTAATACTTCTTTGCTAGTTTGATGAATGGAGTCCCTTAACATTTCCCATTGTTCATCTATACTCTGTATTTTAGTTATTGCATTGTACCTATTTTTCATAGTCACTCTGTATTGTTCTTGCATTTCTTTATCTATTTTCAGAACCTCTTTATTAAGTCGCATGTTCTTAACCATTTTTTTCCCTCTCTTTAATCTTACTTTTATTTGTCCACATAGTGGTACATGATCACTATTACAGTCAGCACCAGGCATTGTCTTTACATTCATTAAAGCATTTCTAAATCTTTTATTAATTAGTATGTAGTCAATTTGGTTGCGTATTTTCTTATCAGGGCTTATCCATGTGTACAGTCGTCTTTTATGGTGTTTAAACCATGTGTTTCCAATTATCATATCATTGATATTTGCCCATTCTATTAGCTTTTCCCCTCTTTCATTTCTTGTACCTAAACCATAATTCCCCACTACATCCTCCATTTTTCCCTTTCCTACTTTTGCATTAAAATCACCAAGTATTATCTTTATTTCTTGTGATCCAATTTGAGCCATCGCCATTTCTATTTCGTCGTAAAAGTGTTGTATTTCTTCATCACTACTGCTTGCTGTTGGTGCATATACTTGTATAATATTTATGTCTATTGGTTTGCCTTTGATTTTTACCATAATAACTCTATCTGAAATACACCAGTATCCATTAATTGACTTGGCTGTTTTTTCGTCTAATATTATTCCTACACCTTTTTCATGTGTATCCCCTCCAGAATAAATTATTGTGTGATTGTCAGCTATAATTTTGCCCGATCCCTTCCATCTCATCTCACTAACGCCTAGTATATTCATTTTCATGCTATCCATCTCTCTTAGAACATTGGTCAACTTTCCTAGCTCATTTAATGTCCTAACATTCCATGTTCCTACTCTAAATTTATTTATTTTAGTTAAGATTTTGCCATCAGTAGCTGGATGACGGTCTGGTGTCACCTGTGGCTCATGACTGTCCCTACCGGACGAGGATGCCCTAAGACAGCCATTAACGTCCTTCACTAACTTTGATATATGTTTTGCCATGAAGTCTTGGGAAGATAATGTGGTGGTTTCCCCTTGCCTTCCACATTCACATGGTGGTCTTTTCACCTCTGCCTTTGACAGCCATTTCCGACTGTAAGGACAAGTGAGTGCCCTGCTCTGCTCAGCTGCAGAGTTGTCCACTTATTCCGGTGGATACTCGGTCCCCAGAGCTGTGTTAGCCACACCGTAGTGTGTTTCCATCCTCTACCGCGGGGAGGTGCAGTTGGGATTTTCCCTTCATAAAGTTATGGTCTCTGACCAAAACTCTCCAGTACTTTTAGAAATCTAAGTAGAATAATTCAGACACAAAATCAAGAATTTTATAATTCATGATGCAGTTTTATTAATGTTCCAATATATATTAAATGATTCACATGATAAAGTTGAGGTGATCCGAAAGTTTGGCTTGCGACCTGACATTGTACTTAGCTCCTCGTCAGCCAAACAGCTAACGCTGATTGAGCTGACCATCCCTTACGAGTCCAATATTGAGGAGCAGCATCTGTACAAATTGAAGAAGTACAAGGACATGGTCCAAAGTCTGGAGAGGTACACCATCAGGCTATTCGCCGTTGAAGTAGGCGCCAGAGGTCTAGTCTCTCATTCCGTGTTTGATGTGCTGAAGCGAATGGGCATTAAGGCTCAAGCAAGAACTCGGGCCCAGAAACAACTGTGTGAGGCAGTTGAAAAGGCTGCATGCTGGCTATGGAATTGTCGGAACCTAGAGTTGGATGAATCTCGAAACTAGTATGGTTAGAAGCGGTAACTGCAGTACCAACAATCTCTCAACCAAGACCACAAACTTACGTCTCATGTCAGCTCTTTAGTCTTTCCTCCGAGCGTGAGTGGTGAATCTGAGTGCAGTCAAACCATGTAAATGTTGGCCGAAGTCCAACCTCCATAATAAAGCGATAATCGGCCGTAGGTCGCACTCAGTCAGCTACAGAGACCAAGAGGTGGGTCCATCCAGAAATGGAAAGGAAGAACCGGCTTCCTAGTAGAGTGTGGCGCCGTGAATGGGGCACAAGGAAGGAATATGGCAATGGAGGCGACAGAAGCCGTGGCAGGGGATGAAGCTAGCTCCCCACTACCACACATGCTAAGGGGCAAGCACAGTCTGCACAGGCTGTCCTCACAGGGGGAGGGAGGGCGTGAGAGTGGACATGGTAACAGCGAAGGGACAAGGGTAACAACAGGAATAACGAATGTGACCAAACGTCTCCACTGCAGAGGAAAGACACCCGGATTCATGACCCGGAAGGAACCGTCCCCAGAGAGTATTAGGAGGTTAAAGATCCAAAATACTTGGTGAAGTCGGTACTCTTCTGACGATCTAGAGGCCCCTGCCGTATTTTTGTGGTAAAAGCTTTGACTCCTTCCAGGGAATGAGAATTTATGCAGGACGTGGGAGGTGCGGGAGTGCGTCACAGAAGGCACGGCAGTGATCCTGGGAACAGGATAAGACACAAGAGGACCTCAGCCAGGGTTGAACCCCAAAGAGAACCCCAAGTTCTGTAGCTGAGAAGACTCAAGTCGAGGTCACCTGTGACGTACCCGAGCAACCCTCTGTAAGTCCCAGAGTGAACATCAAGTTCCCTAATGCCACCAGGAAGGAAGAGTGGACAGGGATAACGAATGTGACTAAACGTCTCCAAGGCAGGGGTAAAACGCCCGGAGTCATGATCGGATGGGACTGCCCCCAGAAAGTATTAAGAGGTTAAAGGTCTGAAATACTTGGGGAAGGGGGTACACTTCTGACAATCAGAAACCCCCTGCCATGTTTGCTCTGCGGCGGAGTTTTTATGATTGATTGTTCCGTTTACTTTAACACTGTATTGGGGTATTTCTTTCTTCTTGGAGATTACCTAAATTTCTGGTTTCTTACAGTTTAACCTTGATCAGTAATTTTTTTTTAATTGCTGCATATCCCTTATGGGACGTTGCAGTCAACGTCAGCATTTTTCAGCTGCTGTTGATGTACTAGGCAAGTGTTACGTTCAGTAGTTTGCCATTGATTTCTGAACGACCGGCTCCCATACCAGCACATTATAACACAACGCGACATGGTCTGCTGCACAAATCAGTCGCAGCTGAGATTCGAATGCCTGGTACCCAGCTCACGAACCGTGTTCGCAAGCCTTTGGCCATGGAGACCGGTATCAGCATCAGTAATAGCATCCACTATATGTTGGTCTTTTTCATTGTCTGCAATCAATACTATATCATCTGCATATCTTATACTGTTGTACTCTTTTTTTTTCTCATACTATATTAACTGTTTAGGAGGGGGGAGGGTATATATATATATATATATATATATATATATATATATATATATATATATATATAGATAGAGAGAGAGAGCGAGCGAGCGAGCGAGTAAACACAGCTTCCTACATTTTTAAATATATTTTTACATGACATAATTTGTGTCACGTCATCCTGAAAGATTTCCTGCTTTCATTTACTCATTTATATTTTCATAAATTACAGCAAAACACAATTAATTTACTTTTACCATTGTTAATGTGTCATGCCTTTTACCTATAACTATCATTTACTGAGATTATACAAAATCTGATCATTGAAAAAGTTGGCCCGTGAGCATCATCATGTCTCAAAAACTGAAATACCTTGGCCATGTTAAACATCACAATGGCTTGGAAAAGAACAGTGATAGAAGGCATGGTTCCTGGAAGAAGGAAAAAGAGGCAAGGATCAGTCAGCGCGAAAATGGACACAAAACATTGCACATACCTTGACCATGAAGGTGCATGTGGCAGAAAAAATGACAAGAGATTGAACAACTCTTTAGGTGGGCTATGTTGAGAGTCACATTCTGTAAATAGCATGCTACATGATGATGATCATGTTTTTATTTTATATTCTACTGTTGATACTAAGTGTTAGTTTTACTTTTCACAATTGTGTCCCATACATTTATTGTCTTCAAATAGTTTGAATGATTTGTCTTCATATTAAAAGCTCTAGCATATAATGTAATGAATATATAGTAAGTAGTAAAAGATATATGGCATATGGCCAAGAGATTGGAAGAGAACTATCTTCATTCCAATACCAAAAAAGGCTACCTAAAGTTATGCACCAACTATAGAACTGTTGCCCTGATCAGTCATGCAAGTAAAATTCAACTACAAATCATAATGGGAAGACTTCATAAGAAAATATAAGAAAAAATTAACATGGTTCAAGCTAGATTTAGACAAGGAAGAGGACAAAGAAATCACATACTCATCATGCATTTAATAATAGAGACGTTCAGAGAATTTAATATAAACCTATTCTCATGTTTTGTGGAATATTCAAAGGCATTTGACCGTGTACATCATCAGAAACTTTGGGAAATCATGATAAAAATTTGCTTTCCATCACATGTAATACATCGCATAAAAATGCTCTATCTAGACCAACAAGCAGCGGTTAGAATAAATGGCAAGACATCTAATTAGTTTGACATCAAGCAAGGGGTCCATCAGGGTTGTGTGCTGTCCCTCTATCTGTTTAACCTGTACGTCAGACATGATATAAACAAGGAGCAATGTGATGCCCTAAATATTGGTGGTCATGATATACCAGAGATTCAGTGTGCTGATGATAAGTATTGCTATCCACAACACAGAATGGTATAGAAAACCTAATAACCTCAACTCAATTGAACAGTGAAAATCACAACTTATATCTTAACATAGCAATAAAAAAGGTAATGCATACAGATAAAACTACTATGGAGAAAGAAATATATGTTGAGGAAAAATTGGAGGTGGTGGAACATTTTGAATATCTTGGGTTATTGATTACCAACAATTGTGACACTATGAAAGAAATTAAAAGATGAATATCTATTGCTCTTCAAAAACCGAAACAACTCAACGTGGGACAGATAGACCTACAAACATAAAATTTTTAAGAGCATGCATCTTTCCCATAGCAACATGCTCGTGTGAGACCTGAACACTTATTAAACAAGCTGAACAGCACATAAATGCCTTTGAATATAAATGTTATAGACGAGTTCTAAGAATATTTTGGATAAAGAAAAGAACAAATGCATCCATACTTCAAGAGCTGAATATTGAAGAAGGCTGGCTATTAAAGACGATAAAACAAAGAAAATTGAAATATTTTGGTCACTTGAAACTCACAAAAGTTTGGAGAGAACAATAATGGAGGGGTATATGCCTGGGAAGAGGAAGGCCAAAGAGAAGATGGGTGCAGGATGTGGCGGGTGATCTCCAGATTAGTGTGTCGGACGCAGGACATCTTACTTATGATCAAGAGGTTTTCTGGAAGGTTGTTAAAGGAGTGAGGTTCTGCAAAGGACATGCTACTAAATGAATTAATGAGTAAAATATAAGTGAATGGGTAGGTAACTGGTTGAATGGAAAGATGGATTGTTAGATGGAATGATACAAACGTAGATGATTAGCTGGGTGCTGGATGGGTAAATAATAAACCGTATCAAACTACTGTCTGTTTGATTTATCATAAGCATTTTTTACTGTTGCAGTTACTTAGGTTTTGGGCTGAAATCAGCACGTTTAGGAATAATGGGAGGAAAGGAGGGTCCAGATGGTATGGTTATTTATGGTAAGTAAAGTATACATATGCTTACTTATAATGAATCCAAAACACAATTACTTAATATTTATGTAACAACATTTTATTGACTTGTTTGTTAATTTACATGGTTTATTAATATTATGTATATTACTTGATAATGTATTTGATAGCTGCGTGTTCAGCAGGTTATGTCCTTGAAGCCACAGAAATGTGATTGTACAAAAGAATGCTCAAAATACCATAATAAGTCAAAATTAGTAATCTACAAATTTTGAAAGAGGTCAAGACACAAAGAAAACTTATCCAGACATCTGAAGGAAATTGCTAACATTATCAACCACATTATATGAAGAGACAGATTGAATGAAACTCGGTAACAGCTGGGTAATATTTAACTGGAAAAGTTATAGCAAGGCACGAAGAGAAGATACAGATTGGAAGACTTGAAAAGGTAGAAAGCGAAGCCATGCGCATCATTTTGGGCTGCACGAGAGACACCAGCTGTGTAGCAATGAGATACCTCCTTGACTTTCCAACAATGGAACACAAGATCAAGATCTCGAGAGCTCGTGCATACTTAAAAATAAGTGCAGATGAGCAGCACCCTCTGCATGACGCTATATTCAGAGAAAAGGGTGACAGGCTAAAGAGGGGGAAATCATGGATGGGTCGGGCGGAAGATGTCGTCAGACAGATCTGCAGTCTTACCAGTATCAACCCCGACAAGGAATGGGTGCCGGAGCCTCCAGCTTTTAAATGCACTTTCTCCTGCATTATCACACTCGACAGACGGTGCAGAGAGCAGAACCCTGCCGCTGTCAATGCAGAGGTCAACGCGCTCATCTATGAACACTCAGATAGCCCCGAAGTGCTCATCTATACAGATGGATCTGTTGTAAAGCAGCAGAGAAGTGCGTGGGCATTTACAGCCCGTTCAGCGGGCCGAACCGTTCAAGAATCCAGTGGTGCCCACTCTATGACCATGAGCAGCATGACGATGGAGGTGATGGCAGTTACACAGGCTTTCATATGGCTGGAATCACAGCATTATACCAACATGTGTGTACTAAGTGATTCAATGAGTATGATTCAGAAGGTCGAAGCTAGATCTGTACGCAGACAGTGGACTGAGTCGCTGCGGAAGTCTGTTGTCCGTAAAGTCACCTTCATCTTCGTCCCGGGACATGCAGGAGTCGAGGGAAATAAACGAGCTGATAAACTGGATGGCTCTGCACCCCCTGTAGATGGCCAGCCCATGGATCGTGCCGATGTTATTAATGTCCTTAAATATATGGCGAGAACAGAGGACTTTGACGTCAGTGAATCCACATCGCTGCCCAGGATGAAATACTTGGGAGTAAGAATCAACACGGCCAGACGTGAGAGGTACATCGGGAAAACGAGGTGCCTCGTCAACCAACACAGAACTGGCACTATTAGCCACCGGACGCTGATGCATATGCTGGGGGGAGGATCTGAGCACCTATGGACCTGTCCGGAGTGCAATGAAGATACCCCAACTGATAACTAACTAACTAACATTTGAAATAAGAACAGAAGCGAGACAGGGATGGAGTACCTTTAATGTTCATAAGGATCATAGGTTTGATTATAAAGATAATAATAAATACCATCAGAAATGGAATTCAATTTGAATCAGACAAAGCAGCTTGATGGGCTGGACTTACTGATGACATTTTCTTCCTGTTCCACATATGAAATCAGATGCTAGATTAGCAAAACACATCTGATGGGAGATCACAACAACCTTGGTAAAATATCATTTTAAGATGTGGAATCATATACATATTTAATTAAGTAGCAATGTAGGCATAGATGGGGAAGTGTGTGTGCATGCATGTGCGCACACACACACACGCGCGCACACACACACACAAAACAATATTACATTAAGACAAGAAAAAGATATCATAGCATTAGTATATTTGTGGAAGTTAGAAGAAATTAAGCATAGCACCAAAGGTATAATTAATTTTTTTCCAGCCTCTATACTCATCTCATTTCATCTTGTTCCTCTTGTATCTTGCGTTGTCGAGGTGTAGTATAAACAGTGGGAGATTGCCCATTTAATTTCAGAAGGGCAAGAAGTACAGAACAATATGGAGGGAAAAACAATATCAAGTAATAAGTTCTTGTATTAATGCGATCTTGAAATAATCTTAATTCCCCCCCCCCCTTTCCCCTCCCCCACCCAAAAACTCTAAAATTGCCACAGGGGGAGGGGGGGGGGGGATTCCCCACCAGTTGAGAACCACTGTTTTAGATGAATCTTTGTTGGTTTTTCTTCTATGGTTATAGTTTTCTATGTTATGTTTGGGGTTAAGTAAAGAGGTTATGGTTATAGTTTTACTTATGATAATTTTCATGTTATGTTCCTTAGACACTTTGTAAAAACTATTCATGTGGTCTTGTAATTCTGCTTCTGATTTTGCTATTAGTGCTTGATCATCTGCAAAAAGGAGTTCTTCAATGGTGTAATTTGCCATTCATTCTTCTTCTGTGTTTTGTTCATCATGTGGTGTTCTTGCTATCTCTGCTTGGCTGGTTTCTTTACATATGTTGTCTATATATGTTATGAACAAGAGAGGGGACAGGACACAACCTTTTCGTACTCCAGATCTTATGGTGAAGGGTTCTGAGTGTCCTCCATTTGTTCTTATTATGCATTCACTGTTGTTGTATAAGCTTCTACATAAGTTTGTTAGATGTTTACTCACCCCATATCGTTTAAGGATTTCCCACAGCTTGTTTCTATCTGCTCTATCAAATGCTTTTTCTTGGTTAACAATGGCTAAGTAGAGTGTTTCATTAAATTTGATTGATTTTTCTTTAAGTTATCTGAGACTGTGCATTCTTTCTTTTTTTTTTTTTTTTAAATCCAAGTATTTTTGCTTAGCTGGGTTTCTATTGTAGTTTGCAATATTTTCTCAAGAATTTTGCAAAATATTTACCCAGTATGACACAGAAAAATGGAAATGCCTCTGTATTGTGTGCAGTCTCTTTTACTGCCTTTGTTTTTCCAAATTTGAATAATTATGGCGTTTCCCTAGTCTCATGATGTCTGTTGTTCTACCCAAACATGGTTAAATAGTCTTGGTAGCCTTGCTGTTCCTACTTCTCTTGCTACTTTAATTAGTTCATTTGGTATTTCGTCTTGTCCCGGTGATTTATTCAATGGGGCTAATCTGACATCTTCTCCAATTTCTTCTTTCAGTATTTCTAGTTCTAGTTCTTTGATGGTATCTGTGTCGGTTTCCTAAATTCCTGTGGCATCTGATGGAATGTTGAGAAGTTGGTCGAAGTACTGCCTCCATCATTTTAGGATTTGTTTTTGTTTGCTTATTGGTTCTCCTTTTTCGCTGTTAATTATTTCAGTTGGGTGAAATGGTTCTGCTCTTGTTCTCATTGCACTGATCTTTTTGTAGAAGTTGTTAATTCCCTCTTGTAGTTTTTATTTAGGGTTTCTCCATATTCCTCCCAGTATTTTTGTTTTTGTCTCTTTACTTAACCCCACACATAACATAGAAAACCTCTCTTTTGTGCCTAAAAGCCAGGGACCGTAAGAACCAAATTTCATACCTGCAGAAGTGAAAGCAGTTATACAGAAAAGTCCTAAAAACAAATCAACAGGTCCAGATGGAATAACCACAGAAGCTATTCAGGTCTGTGGGGAAACAGGAGTTAAATGGCTTACAAGACTTTCTGATATAGCATGGGAAGAACGAAAAGTCCCAGATGATTGGCAACAGGCAATATTAGTACCAATATGGAAAAAGAAAGGCAATATGAGAGAGTGCGAAACATACAGAGGTATATCACTCCTGAGCCATATAGGGAAAATGTATACAAAACTATTGGAACAAAGAGCTAGACCCATAGTTGAACAACAGTTAAGCAAAGTACAATTCAGTTTTCGGAAAGGTGACAGTTGCACTGATGCATTATTTACACTTAGACAAATATGTGAAAAAACTATCGAATATAGTGACCAGCAGAATATTGTGTTTGTAGATCAGGAAAAGGCTTTCGATAAGAGTAGACAGATACAAATTATGGACCATCCTTGAAGACTATGGGATGCAAGGGCAATTGCTAGAAAACATCATAGCCATGTACCACTCAAGCCGAAGTGCAGTAAGAACACACGAAGGTATATCAGATATGTTCACAGTCAATATAGGAGTGAGACAGGGATGTGTGCTCTCTCCCCAGCTATTTAATATCTACATGGACAGAATATCCAAAGAAGCAAGTCTTGACAGAACAGATTCAGAAAATTTAGAACTCTTTACTCCAGATGAAACAACTGACCCTCAGGAAATAAATGAACTTCTATTTGCAGACGATCAGTGGCTGTTTTACAGTGATGAAGGCAGACTACAAAATCATATTACTAATCTGAGTTCAACCTGCAGCAGATACAATATGAGTATAAACACAGCCAAAACTGAAGTAATGCAAGTTAGCAGATCGCTGGGCCCACTAAGTAAACAGATAAATAGCACAACTCTGAAAAAAGTTAAAAAATTAAAATATCTTGGAAGTATGATCACAGAAGATGGCAGATTGGACAGAGAAATCGAAATCAGATGTCAAAAAGCTAGTGCACTTACATATCAACTATCACCCTTACTGAAACATCCAAATATACCCATGTCCGCAAAACGACAGATAATAAACAGCATATTCACACCACCTTATGCTACCAATCTCAAACTTGGACTTTATCCAGATCACACTTTCGCAAAATCAACACCTGCGAGATGAGATGTCTGAGGAGAGCTGCCAACTTAACAATCCGAGACCGAGTAAGAAATGCTGTTATCAGACAGACAGTGGGATCAACACGTTGTGCCACATTTATTGAAAGACAGAAGATCAAGTGGTTTGGCCATGTCGTTAGAATGCAACACCAACAACTTGCCATCACTGGCCTTACATCAAAGATCATCTGCAACGAGACCAAGAGGACGTCCTAGAAGAAAATAGATTGACGACATCAAAGACATTGTACAATCATACGGAATGACACTATCCAGTGCCGCTCACCAGGCACTGGAGCACAAATTATTCCTCCCCACGACGCTTGACGGCAGAAGTGGAAGATGATGATGATGATGACATAATAGGTTTTTATTAAACTCTCTGCCCTTCTCTATTTTTAACCGCATGTTGAGTATGTGATCTCTTGTTCCTCTTCCTTGTCTAAATCCAGCTTAAGCCATGTTAATTTCTTCTTCCATTTTCTTATGAAGTCTTCCCATTATGATTTTTAGTAGAATTTTACTTAACATGACTGATCAGGGCAACAGTTCTATAGTTGGTGCATAATTTCAGGTTGCCCTTTTTGGAATTGGAATGAAGATAGTTCTCTTCCAATATTTTGGCCATATACCATATTTCCATATCTGATTACATAATGTGTGATAGATTTGTATGCTTTCTTCTCCTCCCGCTTTAATTAATTCAGCTGGTATCTCATCACATCCAGGTGATTTACCATTTTTCAGGTTCTTTATTACCCATGCAATTTCATCTAATGAAGGTTCTGGTTCTGTCTCTGCTGTCATTAGTTCATGTATCTCATTCATATCCTCAGTCATTCATATTATACATTCCACTGTAGTATTGCTGCCATCTTTCTAGAATTTATCTAGATTCTGTTAAGGTATTTCCCAACTTGTCACAGATAACAATTATTTGAGGTTGAACATTTCTTGTCAATAACTTCATTTTTAACATTTCATACTCTCTTCCAGTCATATGATATTGTTCTATTCTGGTACAGCAATCTTGTATATATTTGTTTTTGTCCTTTCTTATGTTCTTTCTTATTTCTCGAATTAGAGATTTATACTTCATCCTGCTGTTAGCAGATTCACCTCCTTTCTGTTTCAGTTCCCTTCATTGTTTTATTAATTCTCACATGTCTGATGTAATCCATGGCATTTGCTGCTTTTTCTTGGTCTGAATTAATTCTTTGGGTGCAGTTATCAAGATATCTCTAGCTTATACTGCCAGTTCATCAGGTGTCAATTCCTCCTGTATAGACATCATGACCCCAAAATGATTCCTAACTTCTACAGTGTATGCATATGGTATTTTTGTGAGTTCAAAAAGAAGCAGCCTTGGTCCTCGGGTAAGCTTTTTGAGTTTTACTTTCACATCTGCTTCTAATAACTGATGATCTGTATCACAGTCTGCACTTCGTAAGGTTTTTGCAGATGTTATGCTTGATCTCCATCTTCTTTGTATTAATTTATAATCTATCTGGTTTTTGGTAGTACTGTCAGGGGGACTTCCACGTGAAGTCTTCTTGGGTGTTGTTTACAAAGTGTGTTGGCTATTTTCTGTGCAAAATTCAATTAATTTGTCACCTGCATCATTTCTGTTTCCCAATCCAAATTTTCCTAAAACGTGTCTCGCATGTTCAGCTTTTCCTGTACCCACTTTTGCATTAAAATCTCCCATTATTATTGTTATAGCTTTATGACCAATTTTATGTAATGTGTCGTGCAGTGTGCTGTAACAATCTTCAATTTTGTCTTCCTCTGCTGTTGAAGTATGATAGTATGAATCATATGAGAGTTGTGTTTTTTTTAATGACCTTTAAGTCTAACAGTGTGGATTTTATCACTAACTGTGTTATATCCAATTACACCTTTTGCAGTTATTTTATCTAAACAAAATACCACTCAGCTCTGACCTCCGCCATCTCTACCAGAATATATAAAAAGACTTCTATTTTCAGTCATAAAATGTCCCTTACCTCTCTGGCGATGTTCACTTATTCCTAAAATGTTAATATTTAATCTCTCAATCTCATCACATACTATCTTAAGCTTTCCATCATACAGACTTCTCATATTTCACATTCCTAGTCTCACTCTCCTTCTTAGTCTGAAACATGAGATTTCCTTGGTAACACCGTCAGACATAACTCCATCATGATTACTAGTACTGGCCCCTGTGTCACACTCTTCCCCAGTATTATCTGATCAGCCTGGTTTGGGGGTCTCACCACCAGATCTATATCTCATTAGGTATTCTTTCATGGTTGTTAAGGTTTCTTGGCAAGTTTTGTAGAAGGTAGTTTGCCGTTGCTTTCCTTCTGGGCAGTGACTGTTCTAGTCGGTGGCCATAGCAATTGTCTCTGTCGATGAGATCATCTGCCTATTGCCGCAGAGTGCAGACCATAACCAACAATGATCTTTTCGCTGCTCTGACACTCCATCCACCACCTGCTTCCATGGCTTCAAATAACCCTGATGGGTAGGGGGTTAAACGGATAAATGACCTTGCCCAAGGGTGTCCCATAGACTAACGGAGGAAAGGAGGTGTCTCTCACTTCTCTTTTGATAGGGTTTTGATTGATTGATTGATTGATTTAGGAACCGAAATCACAGCATTTGGGGCATTCCCATAAGCGCTCCGTCCCCATCCTCAGAAGCCAGCGAAGAGTTCCAACCCCAATAGTACCAGTAGCAATCTGATTATATATGCGTCTCGCCTTTCCTCTAAGCGTCGAGCATCAGCCAGATCCCCTCATCACTCCACGCTGTCGCATTCTTGCCAGACCATGGTGATCCATTTGCTCCTCCGAGGTGTACACGTGCTCCCACAAGGCCGCAACCACGTCTGCCTTATCATGCATCAATACTCCACCAAGTTTTGCAGAGCCAGCCAATCTGTCTGCCTGTTCATTCCCCAACACACCAGCATGCCCCAGAGAAAATATCCAGACGATGCTTGCCACCCGTGACTTCCGAAGCGAAGCAAGCCACTTGGCACGAAGCTTGCCAGTCCTCACCCTACTCAGCATGCTTTCTGAGTCAGTTACAATCACGATGTGTGTGTGTACGTATTCTCCATCCAGCGGAAAGCTGCACTGACTGCCTCCACCTCCATTCTTAAGCTAGATGTTGTGGTATCATATGCCAAGCTCTCCTGCACCAAACGTCGACCATTAGCCTTTGCCAAGAGACCCCAGGCACTTCTACTACCTCTCAACACCGAACCATCTGTGTAGATAATCACATCACCCTGGCGAGCATTATCCTGAATTAGTTGCTGGATTTCCACTTCCATGGCCCCTGCTGGCCACTCCCTGCACTCCCGTCTCAATGTGATTATAACTCTGCACAAGTCTGAATGCTCCGCTGGCACTCTGACCCACTCCTCTCCTCGCCTAATGTTCTCCAAGGGGCACACCTGACTGATTGTATCCTCCGCCTGAGCCATCCATGATTTCCCTCTTATCAATCGCTGGCCCTTAACTGCGTCCAGCGCCTCATGCAACGGGTGATCTGTGTCAGCAGCTACTCTGAGATATGCCTTTGCCTGCATCACCTTGAGCCTACCAGCAACAGTTGGCAAACCAAGGATGTAACGCATACACACCACTGGGGTGTCTCTGGTGCATCCCAGAATGACCCGCATAGCCTCATTCTGTATGCGCTCCAATCTCACCAGCTGACTCTTTGAGGCAGTGAGCAGTCCTAGTCCATAATCAATCACTGAGAGGATCAAGTGCTGGTATTGTCTGAAAAGCATTCTCTGCTCTATGTCCATTGCAGCCATAGTTTTAAGTGCGTTGAGTCCCTTTTGAGATCTTGTCACAACCGTCTTCACATGATCCTTGAAGGACAGGCTCCTGTCAAATGTGATTCCCAGATACTTCAGTTTGTTCTCTCTGTTGACGCTTCCACCATCTATCGTGAGGCTTGGAACATCAGCTCTCACAATCCTGTTGTCCAGAGAGCACCACAAAACAGCTGCCTTTTCTGGGTGGATGACAGCACCCATTTCAGTGCACCAGTCAATCACTTTGTCTACTGTCACCTGTAGCTCCTGGGCTATTTTCTCCCTATCTCTCCCCTGCCTATATGCAAGAATATCATCTGCAAATGTTAGTATTCTTCCAACCCCTGGTGCTTCTAGGTTTGCAATTTTGCTCGTATACATGTTAAAGAGCACCGGTGAGAATGCGGATCCCTGTGGCAGTCCCGGGGTTAAAATATGTGGCTCTGAGGTTCATGCACCCAGATGGAGAGCAATCTGATGAGAATGTAGGACGGCCGCTATCTAGTTCACTAACCAGGGATTGACCCCCTTCTCCATCAGTGTGGTCATCAAAATATCATATCGAACTCTATTGTACACATCCTCGAGATCAAGCGCCGCCGCCATCATTTCTTGTCTACTCTGGAACCCCTCGTAAACATCAAAGGCAAAAGTGGCTGCATTTGACCAGGTATCTTTTCCTGGCCTGTAGCTCCCCAGCCCTCTTTGAAGAAGCTTCCCGCTTTCCAAAAACTCTTGCAGCTTGACAGCGACTATCTTCCCATTCTCTGTTCCTCGCATTGAAGTCTCCACATATGAGTAGCCTATCACCTGGTAATTCCTCCAATTCCTTAAGCCAGTCCCAGTGTTCCTTTCTGACAAAACAGTCCACTGTGACATATACGTTTATGATGTTCCAACTTAAGCCACCAATCTCTATTTGTATACCCTGGACCTCTCTTGCACTGTGATTCCACTGGCTCAAGTCAAGTACCACATGCTTCACTCCTTCCTTCACCAGCAGACCTTGCCCACATCTCATCTGCCCAATAGGGTTTCTATAACAGGCGTACCCAGGGCAATGGTATTTGAAGAAAATGGTAAAAGAAGAAACCCAAGAAACTCAGGAGACCGGTAGACTACCCAGATGTATGGTTTGAACCTGAGTATGACCCCGAAACACTCGTACTACATAGAAAACGGAGAGAGAAAAACATGGATGACCGCGGAGGAAAAAATCGAAAGGCAGCAGAAACTCAAACTCGAAAGTGAAAACAGGTGCGAGGAGGAAAATGGAAACGTCGAAAGGCTCCTACAGAAACTACACAAAAAAGGAGACAAAAAGGAGACAAAAAGACCAAATAGAAAGCCCTTCTAAGGACTGTACCCAGACGAGCCAGAAGCCTACACCAACAAAGGGAACCACAAGAGCAGACGAACACAAAGGATAGCCGCCGAACGATCCCCCAGCTTACGATGCATGGAGTGGGATAACGAAAAGTCCTTATAAGGACTGCAGCCAGTCAAGCCAGATGCTCCAGGAGCCCACACAAACAAAGAAAACCACAAGAACAGACGAGCACAAAGGATAGCCACCGACCGATCCCCCAGCTGACGTCACAGACACAAACGCTATATAACCAGTCCGATATAGGACTCACAAGACAAGAATTAAGGTGAATAAACCCACAAAAACCACGGCTCTCAACAATAACCGACACTGGTGAAGCAGGTTAGACGAGACTGAATTTAGAATTTTTGTTATTGGAATTGGAATGGTATTTGTCTGTATTTAGCTCCTGGAGCATGAGGACATCAAAATCATATATTAGCCTCTCCAATACAGGACCTCTCTGCCTGGCATTATGACAGTTCCAATATCCCACTCTTACATGGTTGAGACACACATTTGTTACCGTACGCTGCCTGCATTCTTCAATGAATGTCCACTGGTCGACATCCTTCAAATGAAAGAAACTGAATCACCTCTCTTTGAGCTTCTTAGGACGGATTTTGGATCAACCCGGCCATTTTCTCAATGGTCAGAAACAGAACCTATGCATCATGGGATGATAAGCACTTTCTCTTTTATTCATTGGTCAGTACTTATCACATGACTATGACACCATCATGTTCAACGTACACAATTACGCGCGGTGCGGCATGAATGGATTTCAAATGAATGTCCCTTACATATTGGAAACAACAAGCTGCCATCAGAATTGATAATGAAGTACGTCAAAATCAGTCTATTAAGAGATGTGTGAGACAGGATGTGTAATCTGTTTTCCCTGTGTAGTGAAAATATTTTCAGAAATGTAGAAGATATGAAAGGAATCATCTCTGAAGGAAGAAACATCAATAACATTATATTTGCAGATGATACAGTATTGATTGCAGACAATGCGTAGGATTTTCATTATTTAGTTGATGCGGTTGTTACACACAGTGAATAACTAGGGTTAGAATTAAATTGTAAGAAGACACAGATTATGTTCGTCACTAGGAAGAAGGCACTACCATAATGTAATATACAGGAAAATGGGAATATTCTTAAACAAGTGAATCGGTACAATTATCTCTGAACAGTCATAACATCTGATGGAAGATGTCTTGAAGAGATTAGAACAAGAATCGCCATGGCGAAGGTAGCCTTTTGCAAGATGAAAAACATACTGACCAATATAAAAATATCAATTACTACAAGAAAAATAGTGTTGAGGTTCTACATAGAACCTGTACTTTTGTATGGATGTGAAGCGTGGACAATGGGCAGTCAAGCTCAAAACCATCTGATGGCTGTGGAAATGTGGTTTCTGAGGAGAATGCAAAGAATACCATGGACAGACAGAGAAACCAATGACCAAGTCTTCCAAGAAACAAATGAAAACCGTAAACTGATTAGAGAAATTAGATGTAGACAGTAAAAAATTTTTGGACATGTTATGAGAAGAAATAAATGAGAAAACTTGTTGACAGCTGGCAAGATCAAGAGAAAGAGAACAAGGGGAGGGCAGAGAGTAAATACCTGGATGGCTTGGCCACGTGATATGGTCGAGACAAGAACACTGAACTGATCCACGACTCTGGTGATCGAGTGAAATGGCGAATTATGACCGCCCGCGCTTACCGGCATGACACATGATGTCTATTTCGATTAGCATGTAAATAACTATTTAACCCTCACTCCCTTTTAACTCATCTGATCCCTCTATCTTGATCCTGAAAATAATCTTCACTGTCATTGAATGTAAGAGAGTGTTGAAATTCTTTAATGAACCTGTTTTTGCTGTATGGCAGTGAATCATAGAACATGAATGAAAATATTAAGAAGTTCTTAGATTCATGCAAGAGACAACATTGCATTTATAGACATATTTCAAGCGAATGAAAGAAGAAGTAGAAGAAGAAGTGTTTAGAAGCAACAGAGATGTGGTTCCTGAGACAAATGTTGCGAATATCTTAGACTGCCAGAGTAAATAAGGATTGTCTGGAATAGGTTAATAAAACTAGAACATTATATGAATGAGACAAACACCATTCTTTGATCATGTGAAGGGAGGCATTAAATAACATTGTGACAGCTGGAAAGATCAGTGGGAAAAGAGACAAAGGCAGACCACATGAAATGATCCTACATGGACTGAGACGGTAGTGTCAGAAGTCGGGGTGCCCACCGCCTAGATGAAAGTATTATTCACTGGTGAGCAACCCCAAATAGTCAGAAACTGACTAGGGACAAAATCTATATGGCTGAACTATAGATTAAGCCCTGAATATCCAATGTACAGCTCCAAGTGGCTCGTTACAAAATTGAAATGAACTGTACTGAATATTCGCCAAGGAATAGGAAAGAGAAGGTTAGCTAGGATAGATTTTTAAGTCTAAATTGAAATGTACTTGACAACTATCCCAGCACAGGTTTTTCTCCCCGACTGCTCCCTTCCTTGGTGTTTAAGTGAACCCCCACCAATGTACACACACAACACGTATGCACAATTGGAATTAAAAATATAACGACAGAACTATGAGTTATAATACTACAACATTTATTTACTAATCATATTAGACATCTGATTTCAAGATGATGATGATGAAATCATAACATATTGATAGTGATGAGAAACCTTACATAACTTCAATTGTTACTTATCAACGATCTGGATCTGTGGTCCAGATCCCCTCTCTCCAGTAGAAACAAAACAGCTTGCTGGTATTCTGACTTCTGTCAGTCCTGGCACTACCTAGTCGTCACTCGTTCTTGAGATCTATAACATAGGTGCTCTTTGTGAGAGCTTGAAAGAAAGTCAAGAATGTGTTATATCTAGTTCTACATCAGTGCAATCCTAAGTTAAACATAACCTAGCACACACATATACAATGACCAGTCTGGCCAAGTTTATCTTCCAGCTCTACTGCGTTCACCATCCTCCTTCTCCCTCCATATCTCTGTCCTACGGTCTTAGTCTGGGACGGGCTTTTCAATTGTCTCACACGCCTGTAATTATTACATTTCTGCCGTCCCATGTCCATGTCGCTAATACCGAAATTCTGAGACGTACAGCAGCTCCGTCCAAAGTTGGTTTAGCAGCTCACAGGGTCGGTAATGGTATCATAATAGTTCCTGATCATCCGGGCTTACAAGCCGTGACCAGTACCTGTGCCAGGTTTTCATGAATTACCGTGAACGCATGCCCACAATACACTGAAAAAGTTTAGCACCATATACCCTATACCAATTGTGGGTAATGTCTGTACCATTACACCTCTGCTTCCAACACAATCGATGGCCAATGTGCCAATGCGCACACAATAGCATAACACTTCATATTGGTAGGTTTGCATAGGACAAATCAATATACCAAACATGAAATACCCATAAAATATATTAATTAAACTAGACATATTATGATATTTTAACGTAATAGCATAATGCACTAGTTAGTTTGTATGTATACGAAATGAGACGTATATACACAAAAAGAATATTACGAAGCATAGTCCTAGCATCGTATATTCATATGAAGTTACAAATACATACATCCAACATATACTTAAACATTAGGTATATGAAAGTATTCCTACATACATAGTATGAAATGCAAACAAGTTGTAGTAACATGATTATCTACAACGACTGAGAAACTAATAGTGTCCATAGAGTAACAGACATCTAACATGATAAATGAAAGTCAAAAGTCTGCCTCCCTAAAGGTATCTATCTACTTGTATAGTAAGAATAACCCTTATAGCAATAAGATATACACTCAAGTAACCTGAAGCAATGATAATTCTTGAAGTAACCTAGGTTATATATAGACTGAAAATCAGTACATACAACTAAAAGGCTTAGATAGTTACTAAGAAATCTACATTTACTCTCTCTTCTCACCTGTTCGAATGTCTGACTTATTCTAAAGGTAACCGGTCTATCGTGGTTTTTTTTATACCTAGCCTAAAAGTAGACACTTATCTCCCAGGAATTCCTGTCATAAATTCTTTCTTATCTCCCCCTGACGTTAATTGCAATTCTCACTTCAAAACTTGGCCATCACACCCTCTGGCATTCCTGATTAGGTTTTATTAGCCAACATTTACTCTGGGTGGCCAGTCCTGACACTTCACAGCTGACCGGTTTTACAAGGTCTGTTTTCACACTCTACTGAGTCTGCCCTTCTGAGTTGACTTGGCTTGTTTACTGCCCTAGGGCTATTATCTCCACCTGGGTCAATATGTTGTTCATGCCTGGGTGGTTTTATTTCACTATTTCTGACATTCTCCACCTGGCTACAGGTAATTGCCTTTATTCAACAACTGGACCAGTTCATTGTTGATTTATCCAGGGTCTACCCTCTGGGTGGTGTCTTAGCCCGTCTGGGTCAGCAGTTTTCCCAAGTGTAGACTAATTATCTAGTTGTGTCCGTCTAACGTCTCAAGCAGCCCATTTTACTTGCCATCTGCAAGCTTACATCATGGCTAGAGGCTTTTTGTGAGTAATCTTACCTCACGACTAGATAGCAGTGGAGCAGCGTGATTAATTCATTCCTTCTCAATTTGGCCTCTCAAATTTGGAGACCGAGAAAATATTCTGGGATGTTAACGCGGCATTTCACGACAGAGCTCCCCCATTTAAAAGGTTTCTGCCAGAAATCTTGTCAAAGCTCGCGGTACATCCCAGAATAATGCCTAAGCACTCTCCGTTCTACCTCTGCCTACAGTTCTAGGCTTCCAATATTCCTTGTGGCAGTGGGTTGTCCTGTATGTGCATAAAGACGTCCCATGTCCATAATCCCAGGATACTTTGGATAGGTCCTTGTACCTGGTTTTCGGCCGGGATTCCAGGCAATAGCTTGGTAAAATCCGGTAATTGTCAGGAGGTTGTATTTTTACCCCTCTGGGAAAGATCACAATCAACGGGATTTGTCTTCACCTCTGCGCAATTGTTTTACACTACTCACTCACGTGATTTAATCCTTTCAGCCGAGGATGTACCCGTAGTGAAGTCTTGCATAAGCTGGCCACAGCAAAGCTTGTCTCCGTGATTTTCCTCCATCCTTTATAGATCCTTAACTGATCCATCAATATCTTCCTTTTAAAAGGAATAATGTTAAACATCATGTTCCCATGATATTCTTCTTCTTCTTTCGTTCGCTTGAAATATGTCTATATCTGCAATGTCGTCTCTTGCATGAATTGAACTGTTTTTTTCAGTTCACACAGTGGTCCATAGAGTTTATCTTCCACCGTCGTCTCTCTAGGCCAGAAGGTTTGCCTAGATATGTTATATTTTGGGCAGTCTTGGAGTATGTGCTCTGCTGTCTGCGACGCCAATCCACATGTGCACATGGCTGTTTCACCAATCTTGAATTTTGTATACATGTGGTTGCGTAATCTATTGTGTCCTGTTCTGAGGCGCAGAATAATGACTTGTTCTGGTCTGTCCATAATGTGGTAGTCATCTTGAGCAGGTTTTGGTGGCTTTCTGACTGATTTGATCATTCTTTTCTTTTGGTGGTATGTAACGGGCACATCAGGCTGTTCCTCTTTGGCTCCTTCCTTAGCCAATTGATCAGCTCTGTCGTTTCCGGGTACTCCACAGTGGGATGGTATCCACTGTATGGTGACTTTATGCTGACTGCTAAGTTCAGAAAGTAGTGTCCTTAGTACTGGCAATTTCCCAGAGAGGAGCGCCTCGAGTACTGATTTTGCATCTGTTAGTAGCACCACAGGTTGTGTACCATTGCTGTTATTTAGTAATTTCTCTGTTGCTATCTTGATTGCCTCAATTTCGGCATCATAGTTATGGCAGTACTTTCCTGTCGGTACTCTGGCTGTGTCCCTAGTATTATTTGGGTATTCTATGTACACTCCCGCTCCTCCATTTCGAACAGCATTTTGTGCTGACCCATCTGTGTATACTCGGATCCAGAGGTCCTGTGGGTATTCTTCATCAAGGAAGCTGAGAGTGGCTGTTCTGCGCTGCACACTGTTCTGTTCTTCCTTGTCAAATATTCCTCTCACTTTTGTCTGGATTTGTAATGATAGTCTATGCTCATCTTTCCATGGAGTTCGCTCTGGAATAGTTGTTAGGGGGATACCAACTGTGGGCAGATCAGTGGTTTCTCTGCAGAGTCGTTTGGCCTGGTGGATAAAACTACTTCTTTTCAACCGCCCCATAGCTAGGTTTTCAAATCTGTTCTTCATAGGGTGGCCTGGCAAGCTGAGGAACTTTTCTGCTTGTATTAGCGTTTTCGTATCTCTGCGCTCACTCAGTGCCTGTGTCCTCCCCATCTTCTCCATTTCCACTATAGGGGTTGATCTCATCCCTCCTGTGGTGACTCTAAGTGCTTGATTTTGCACTTTGTCCAGCTCTTGTAGTGTGGTATTTGATGCTGAACACCACGCAGTTGACCCATATTCCAGGTGTGGTCGTATGCTCTGTTGGTAAACTTTGCTAAGTATTTTCGTACTGGCTCCCCATGTGGTTCCACTTAGCTTTCTCAGGATGGCTATTTTCCTTCTGGCTTTTGCTACTGCTTTGTTGATGTGCTTTCTCCATGTCAGCTTGCCATCAAATGTTACTCCAAGGTATGTTGGTTCTTTATCTTCTCTTAGGGGTGTTCCATTTATCTGGATGATCCCTGCCTTTTGTTTTGGAGAGAGGGTAAATAGGGTGGTGCTGCACTTGTCAGTGTTTATGCTGACACACCATCTATTTGCCCATGCAGCAAATGTATCTACAGCTCTTTGTAGCAATCTGGTGGCCACTGATGCATATTCATTTGTGCTCCATAGAACCAGGTCATCGGCGTACATTGCCGCTTTAATTCCATGCGGTAGGTGAGCAACAAGATCATTGATGAAGATTAGAAAAAGTGTGGGGGACAAGACTCCGCCCTGGGGGACACCGTGACGCAGTAGTACTTTCTTGCTCTTGAGTCCGTCTATCTGTACTCGGGCTCTTCTGTTGTGCAAGTATGCTTTCACCCATTTGTACATTCTAGTTCCCATGATATAAATTCAACTGGCACTTTCCTCTCTCTATGTCAGGCGTAACAACTTTCCCTCCTCTGTGCCGTGGTTTCGTCCCCTTATAATCAGTTAATGGGCTGAGATCCTCTGCATTAGAGTATCTTGTAAAAACCGTGCTAGAAATTGGAAATTTATTGTGCCAAGTTGTCCTGCCTTGAGAGATAACATAGTTACTCAAGGGAGATAAAGTGGAGTTACTTTTGAATAAAGTATCCACAAATAGCTGATCTACTCCTATCAAATCGACCTGACTGAAGGGTAGATTTAGTCCTAAGAGTGTTGATTCCAACATACTCTTGACTTCTGTTATTTCAGGTTCCTGTAGCTGGAATTCCCTGTTATCTTCAGCTATAGCTATGCTAGCAGTTTCTTCCCCTCTCTTGTGTGAAGAGGTATCTTCGCTAGTAACTACAGACAATGATGTCTGCACAAAATCAGAGTCCATATTCTGGCTCATAACAATTCCCTGTGTTTCCTGAGTCTCCGAACTGGCATACTCCGAGATAACTGGAAATGTTTCCTTGTCTGGATGTTCCTCTCTGGTCGTGCTTTCATGGGCTAAGTCCAGTTGAGGTAAATCCTTTGGTGGGCTTGTGTCTAAGCAATCCATCGCCTTAGGTAAATGATTCGAACTTATATCTAGTGTCTTTTCCTGAGCTGCAGCCTCAAAGATCACATGGGGTTCCGGATTGTCCTTCATCCCTCTGTCAGTCAAATTTAATTCCACTTCTTCCTCGCCTGAGCTGAAGGGAATAATAAAGTCGGTTACCTCTCCATCTCCGACCTCTTTATAAGACGTCCTCAGGTCATCTTCCTCTTGAGTTTCACCCCTCGTTGAAGTAAAATGAGATTTCTGGGAGTCTTGTACTAGCAAACCAGTTAATTCACTATTCGTGTAGTGAACACAGTTGTCCTCTGTGTAACTGTTAATAGGTAAATTATCTGAACTGCTACTTAGTGATTCTTCCCGCGTTGTAGTAGTGAAATTCACCTGGGATTCCGTTTCTTCCTTCCTCCCTTTTTCAGTCAGATGTAATTCCACTTCGTGATTCTGTGAACATAAGGGAATGTGAGAATCAGCTAGGTCTCTGCCTGCGACCTCATTAAAGGTTGTCTTCAGTTCCTCTTTCTCTCGAGATTCATTTCTCGTAGCAGTCAAGTGGTTTCCCTGAAGGTCCTGTACTGTTAAACCAGTTAAACCACAATTTCCGTGGTGCAAACAGTTATCACGTTTGTGACTGTTTGAAGTGCCCTTGGCACGTTTCTTCTTCCCTCTTTTCCGTTTAGGACTGGGTCGAATGAGAACCTGTAGTTCCCGGTCCACTAACTCTGATTCCGCGGTGGTTGGCAAAGATGTTCCTTCCTTCCTGGTTGGGTGAGCATCCGTATCTCCTACCTTATGTTCCACTAGAAAGGTTAGCTTCTCCGCATTGACTGCTTCCATATGCGTTTTCTCCATCTCTACTCCTTCAGTTTTGCTACGCTCTTGTGCTTCAAAGTACTCATCATCTCTTTTATTCATCATTTCTTCTTCTTGGTCCCACCATTCTAACTCAGTTATGATATATGTTTCTAGTTGCTCCCCCTTTAAGCCTTCTCTTATGCCCCACCCTCTCGCGGTCTCTGAGAAATCTGCGTGCGCCTTCATGTCCTCTTCGAGATTCCGGTAACGTAAGTCCATAATTGCTAATGACTATATTCAGGTAAGCTCCTATGTATATACCAAAAATCAGATCTAAGCTAGAAAGACCAGAGTTAACTATTGACAGTCTACTCTATCCAATGTGTAGAGTTTAGCCTCAGCAGTGAAAGACAACTGGACGTAATATTCAAGTAGTATCTGGCGACCGCAGTGAAGTAAGTGTGAGAGATATACTACACAGTAATCAATAGTAATATTTACCTAAATAAACATTAAATTGCACTGCCTACATGTCAAAATGAAAATGGCATATCTTAGCATAAAATTGCAAATCAGTCAAGCAGTTAAATCATCAAACACATCAATGTAAATATGATTAAAGTGTTCATCAATAAATTATTAATGATAACACTAAATGATAGATGATGGTAGTTTTCTCATAAGTTCTTATCTGTTATACACTTTTGAAAAGTTATATCTATACTCTGTAACTTCCTCAACTAAAATTAGCTACATTTGATGATAGTCTATTTTGATGAATGAAGATTACAAGAGTTAACTTTTAAAAATCGTATGTCTAGGGTCTAGTACCGGAGTCTATTGAAAGCGAGAAGTACGAATTCAAATCCCGGACGAGCCTCCAATCTGTCAGAAGTCGGGGTGCCCACCGCCTAGATGAAAGTATTATTCACTGGTGAGCAACCCCAAATAGTCAGAAACTGACTAGGGACAAAATCTATATGGCTGAACTATAGATTAAGTCCTGAATATCCAACGTACAGCTCTAAGTGGCTCATTACAAAATTGAAATGAACTGTGCTGAATATTCGCCAAGGAATAGGAAAGAGAAGGTTAGCTAGGATAGATTTTTAAGTCTAAATTGAAATGTACTTGACAACTATCCCAGTACAGGTTTTTCTCCCTGACTGCTCCCTTCCTTGGTGTTTAAGTGAACCCCCACCAATGTACACACACAACACGTATGCACAATTGGAATTAAAAATATAACGACAGAACTATGAGTTATAATACTACAACATTTATTTACTAATCATATTAGACATCTGATTTCAAGATGATGATGATGAAATCATAACATATTGATAGTGATGAGAAACCTTACATAACTTCAATTGTTACTTGTCAACGATCTGGATCTGTGGTCCAGATCCCCTCTCTCCAGTAGAAACAAAACAACTTGCTGGTATTCTGACTTCTGTCAGTCCTGGCACTACCTAGTCATCACTCGTTCTTGAGATATCTATAACATAGGTGCTCTTTGTGAGAGCTTGAAAGAAAGTCAAGAATGTGTTATATCTAGTTCTACATCAGTGCAATCCTAAGTAAAACATAACCTAGCACACACATATACAATGACCAGTCTGGCAAGTTTATCTTCCAGCTCTACTGTGTTCACCATCCTCCTCCTCCCTCCATATCTCTGTCTTACGGTCTTAGTCTTAGACGAGCTTTTCAATTGTCTCACACGCCTGTTATTATTACATTTCTTCCATCCCATGTCCATGTCGCTAATACCGAAATTCTGAGACGTACAGCCGCTCCGTCCAAAGTTGGTTTAGCAGCTCACAGGATCGGTAATGGTATCATAATAGTTCCTGATCATCCGGGCTTACAAGCCGTGACCAGTACCTGTGCCAGGTTTTCGTGAATTACCGTGAACGCATGCCCACAATACACTGAAAAAGTTTAGCACCATATACCCTATACCAATTGTGGGTAATGTCTGTACCATTACACCTCTGCTTCCAACACAATAGATGGCCAATGTGCCAATGCGCACACAATAGCATAACACTTCATATTGGTAGGTTTGCATAGGACAAATCAATATACCAAACATGAAATACCCATAAAATATATTAATTAAACTAGACATATTATGATACTTTAACATAATAGCATAATGCACTAGTTAGTTTGTATGTATACGAAATGAGACGTATATACACAAAAAGAATATTACGAAGCATAGTCCTAGCATCGTATATTCATATGAAGTTACAAATACATACATCCAACATATATTTAAACATTAGGCATATGAAAGTATTCCTACATACATAGTATGAAATGCAAACAAGTTGTAGTAACATGATTATCTACAACGACTGAGAAACTAATAGTGTCCATAGAGTAACAGATATCTAATATGATAAATGAAAGTCAAAAGTCTGCCTCCCAAAAGGTATCTATCTACTTGTATAGTAAGAATAACCCTTACAGCAATAAGATATACACTCAAGTAACCTGAAGCAATGATAATTCTTGAAGTAACCTAGGTCAGATATAAACTGAAAATCAGTACATACAACTAAAAGGCTTAGATAGTTACTAAGAAATCTACATTTACTCTCTCTTCTCACCTGTTCGAATGTCTGACTTATTCTAAAGGGAACCGGTCTAGTGTGGGTTTTTTATACCTAGCCTAGAAGTAGACACTTATCTCCCAGGAATTCCTGTCATAAATTCTTTCTTATCTCCCCCTGACGTTAATTGCAATTCTCACTTCAAAACTTGGCCATCACACCCTCTGGCATTCCTGATTAGGTTTTATTAGCCAACATTTACTCTGGGTGGCCAGTCCTGACACTTCACAGCTGACCGGTTTTACAAGGTCTGTTTTCACACTCTACTGAGTCTGCCCTTCTGAGTTGACTTGGCTTGTTTACTGCCCTAGGGCTATTATCTCCACCTGGGTCAATATGTTGTTCATGCCTGGGTGGTTTTATTTCACTATTTCTGACATTCTCCACCTGGCTACAGGTAATTGCCTTTATTCAACAACTGGCCCAGTTCATTGTTGATTTATCCAGGGTCTACCCTCTGGGTGGTGTCATAGCCCGTCTGGGTCAGCAGTTTTCCCAAGTGTAGACTAATTATCTAGTTGTGTCCGTCTAACGTCTCAAGCAGCCCATTTTACTTGCCATCTGCAAGCTTACGTCATGGCTAGAGGCTTTTTGGGAGTAATCTTACCTCACGACTAGATAGCAGTGGAGCAGAGTGATTAATTCATTCTTTCTCAATTTGGCCTCTCAAATTTGGAGACCGAGAAAATATTCTGGGATGTTTACGCGGCATTTCGCGACAGGTAGCATGGAGGAAAATCTTCAGCAGGGTTGATCTAGATCACCAAAGACCGAGATCTGTGGAGAGACATGTATATGCAAATACACACACACACACACACACATATATATATATATATATATATATATATATATATATATATATATATATATATATATATATAACACACATACACACACACGTTTGCTTGCATGTATGCAGATACACACAGTTTTGTCAAAGACGTATTTCTAGCTGCCAAAAAAATGTGATCATGTTAAAGATGAACTGTTAGTATTGATGATGGGCTTGTCGCACTAGTAAAAGATGGTGTAACAAAACTGATGGTAATCTACTTAACACAACATATTTATTTACAAATGATCACTCTCTGTGGGGGTCCTGGAACTTCTGTGCAAGACTCCCATATATTGGGTTCACTTCCAAATACTTACTACTAGCTGTCATACAGCCTCTTTCTGGCAAAGCTCGCACTTATTTACTTAAGTCATTTCATCTTGCCTACTATTAACCCTTCATCTGAGTCTTGAAAATATTGATATACCATATAAAACATATTTGCGAACATGTTTGTCTTCTTCTCATTCACAGACTCTGATGTATCTGACATGACTGATACTAGTGTCCTTTTGCTGAGTCCTTGCTATCCAATGGGCACTAATTTTACATTTGTCCACAGTGATGTTAGCTACATTGTCAAGTAAGTTCCTGTTTTGTCTGTGTTAAAAACAGTGTCAGCATATTCTGTTGTAATCTAAACTAATATTGATGTAATTTATAACAGAACTAGCAACCTTATGGTATTCTTCTGGCATTTGTTGACCGGGTGTTTCATAGGATGGTCAACTCTCACTTTTGTGGTGTCATCCTCATCCCTCATGTTTTCAGCTATGCTGACGAATGCCTTCGAAAACAACGACATTGGATTAGACATCAACTACCACATGGATGGAAAGTTGTTATATCTCAGAAGGCTGAAAGCTAAAACCAAAACTACCAGCATTACCGTCAGAGAGCTCCTGTTTGCTGATGATTGCGCTCTTTTTGCCAACTCAGAGGCAGACATGCAACATAAAGTTTCAGTTTTCTTATATACCTGTGTGTTAGAGGTAGGGGTGCCGCCGCCAAGTTAAATGTACTTATCGCTGGCTGGCAACCCCAAATAGTCAGAAATTGACTTGGAACAAAATCTATATGGCTGAAATAAAGAGTATGCCCATGAATATCCAAGCGTACGGCTGAAAACGGCTCATTAAATTAGCTGGGCTTGATATTCTCCAAGGAATGGGAA
Organism: Cepaea hortensis; assembly: GCA_963921405.1. NCBI lineage: Eukaryota > Metazoa > Mollusca > Gastropoda > Stylommatophora > Helicidae > Cepaea > Cepaea hortensis. The sequence continues at coordinate 79,535,937 of OY992881.1, forward strand.
AAGGGCAAGTTAGATGACTAGGTTTACATCTCCAAAAGGATTACTAGCCAGGGCAGATTATCCCCTCCGATTGCTTTTCCCTCCCTGGTACTTAAGTAATCCCCCACCAATGTACACACACAAACACGTATGCGCAATTGGAAAATAACAAATAACTATGAGTTTATATCCTTTAATTTCTATTAATCAGTTAACATATGATGGTTTACTAGATGATGATGGTGAAACTAAATGTTTTTGTATTACAACAATCATGTAAGTGAAATGATGAAAATAAAATACTTAACTCTTAAGGTTACTTGTATCCTATCTGGATCTGTGGCTGGGTTCATGTGATATTCGCAAGAAGTAGGGTTCCAGTAAACACCCTCTCTCCAGTATAATCAGCTCAAAACCAGTCCTGGCGCTACCTGGTCATCCCTCGGTCTTGGGATCTATACCTAGGCGCTCTTGTTGAGAGCTTGGAAGAGATCATCAAGACTGTGTTATCTAGTTCTACATCAGTACAATCCTAGGTAATACATACAATCTATTACCCCCATATACATACTCACAATGACAAGTCTGGTTGTGTCTCTCTTTCCGCTTTACTGCGTGCACTCTCTTCTATATCTCTGTCCAATGGTCTAGTCAGGGAAGGACTTTTCCAGTCTAACGCCTATAAATATTACAATTCCTGCCATCCCTTATAACATCCCGTCATGAGGAATGAAATGTCCTAAATTAATGTCACTAGTTCAGACACCCAGTTCCTGACAGTGAGTTATCATATGACAGTTTTCATCACAAACATCAAATTACAAAATGAAGTATGCTAATTTAAAATAGACACATAATGATATCCCTACATAAGTAGTAAGAATGCCAAAAATTAAGTAATATAATTATCTACAACAAACTGAGAAACTAATAGTTTCCGTAGATGTAACATACATCTGACAATACCAAATAAAAATCTACCGAATAAATGTCCAGAGTATAACAAAAATGATGCATAGAAACATGAGTATGAACATGTCTAGAAACATAATTTGAACATTTGCATAGCACAATAGTCTTACTTGTTAGTAAGCATGATATCGTAATACAACTATACAGACACATGAGAAAATATTAGTCAGACATCGACTGAAAATCAGTACATACATCTAAAAGATTGTTGAATAGTTGCTAAGAATTAACATTCCTAGAAGATCCTAAACCACATGAGGATCAGACTTATGAAATGTATACATATAACAAGTCACTTTCTGTTACCTGATTCAAAACTAGGTACGTCTACTGAGACTGACAAAGCCCCGTCTACTTATACCTGGCTGTTAATTACTCCTATCTAACTTTGATAATTTAATCTAAATACTAAATAGCCTTCGGCATCCAGAATTCTACACCTGCCGCTCTTAGCACGAGGTGTTATAAATCCAGGGTGTTTCTGGACTCTGGCGTAAATTCCAATTCACACCTTCTATGGTGCAGAATAAATTATCTCCCAGCATGTCTGTCATAAATTCTTTCTGAACAACTGGCCATCACATCTGTGACTGTGGGAAGTCTCTATTCAGCCTGACTTTCACATCTTGTGTGGTTGAGAGGTCCCAGTCAGTCTGACACTGTTTATCCCAGGGAGTCTTATAAAGCAGTGTGTTCACACCTTGCACCTCTAGTCTGTTTCACAAGGCAGTCAGCCTTCACGGTCAACTGGATGACTGACACTTCTCCCTGCATTAGTTTCACACCTGGGTGGTTTTAATTGCCAGCTGTGGGTCAGTTTCACATTCCATTAGGTTGGCATTCCACACCTTATGTTTGTGAGCAATCTTACGCCACGGAGCGGTGGTCTTATACAATGCTTGTAATAACCTTGCCCCAGTTTTTTTTTATCATAGAGAATGCAGTTCCTTCTTCTGTAATTCATCCCCAGTTTTTGTGGAATGAGAGGCAATCTGGTGCATGTCGCAGTATTACTTGACACTGTGCCAACTTTGGGCTCAAAATCAACTTGGAGAAGACTGTAATGTGCCGAATATCAAAGTGAATGGTCATAGACTAAGTGTTGTGGACAAATTCAGCTATCTTTGCAGCACTGTGCCCCAAGCTGCCACAATTGATGACAAAGTGAATGCAAGTATCTCCAAGGCTAGCATGGCCTTTGGCAGACTGTACAAGAATGTGTGGGACAGAAATGGAATAAGCCTGCAAACAAAGCGGAAAGCCTACAAAACAGTCATATTATCCACACTAAAATATGCTTGTGAAACCTGGACTGTTTACCAGCGACACTCTGGGAAATTAAACCATTTCCACAAGTCTCCCTTAGGAAGCTATTGAAGATTAAATGGTAAAAAAAGATCCCAGACATTGAAGTCCTAGAAAGAGCGTCCATGCCCAATATCCACACTCTACTAATGAAGAATCAGATTCGCTGGGCTGGTCACTTGACTCGCATGCCAGATCACAGGCTCCCTAAACAAATTTTTCACAGCAAGCTGCGTTGTGGTAAACACTTCCAAGGTGGCCAGAGGAAATGCTTTAAAGACACTGAAGATCTCACTAAAAACTTTTGGAATTCATCACGACACTTGGGAGACTGCTGCCAAAGACCAAAATTTGTGTTGTACATCATTATGCAAGGGTGCCGTCACTTGTAAAGCAAACAGAACTGCAAGAACTGAAAAAAAAGACTGGACAGAAAAACCACTGCAGGAGATCCTCTTCCTGGTACGTCAAGCATTCTTTGCCCACATTGTCAAAGAACATTTAAAGCCAAAATAGGCCTTACCAGCCATCTTAGAACTCACGACTCCATACTTTCAACTCCACTGGATGAAGTGAATGGTCATCATCATTCTTGATGAACAAACAACAACCCCATCCCAGCTGGTTCATTTAGATCAGCCGAAGACATCCCGGTCAGCCCTCAAGGGAAGGCAGGGGTAGACCATGGGCATTCCTTGCCATCCATGGAGGCTTCCATAATTGCAGAGCCAACATATAGCACTCTGGTAATGGGCTCACCCAAGGAATCGTCATGTCCTACACATGGCTACTTAGCCTCACTTCTGTATATTGGGCCTTCCGTTCACCACAGGCTGCTCCTCTGGAAACCAGGAGAGATCAGTCTGCAGATGACATCCATACAGTGAGCTTTTGATTCATACTTTCATTGTAATGGATTTGCTAGCCAAGTAATATTCCTTCATGCCACTGGGATCGCTAGTCGGCATCGTATATGATTAGAACTACGACGGTATCTAATCGTCTTCATGCCTCTGGCTTTCGTTCTTGATTAATGAAAGTCAGAGGCAGACATCTAAGTGCATCACAGACCTGTTATTGCTCAATCACATGTGGCTAAATGCCACTCGTACCTCTAAGATGTTGCGCCAGCACATTGAGGGACCGCCAAACTATTTTCGTTATCGGAATTAACCAGGCAAATCGCTCCACCAACTAAGAATGGCGATTCATCGCCACCCATTGAATCTAGAAAGAGCTATCAATCTGTCAATCCTCACAGTGCCCGGACCAAGTTTTCCAGTGCCCAACTGGAGTTTTCCAGTGATGAGTCAAATTAAGCCACAAGCTCTACTGCTGGTGGTACCCTTCTGTAAATTCCTTTAAGTTTTAGCTTTGCAACCTTACTTCCCCCAGACCCAAACACTTTGGTTTCCTGGAAGCTGTCTGCACAGTCATCGAAACAACTGCTGATTGCTAGTCAGCATCGTTAATGTCAGAACCACAGCGGTATCTGGTTGTCTTCATGCCTCTTACTTTCATTATTGATTAATGAAAACATTCTTGACAAATGCTTTCGCAATAGCTCATCTTGCAGCGATCCAAGAATTTTACCTCTACCCCTGCAATACGAATGCCCCTGTTAATCATTTCCTCCAGTTCCGAAAACCAACAAAATAGAACCAAGGTCCTATTCCTTTATTCCATACACCATTATTCATGCAGTTGAGGCCTGCTTTGAACACTCTGGTTTTCTTCAAGGTAAATGTGCTGGCCACCCAGAATGCTCAGTGAAGCGCACCCATGGGAGAGAGCCAGCAGATGATAAGGCAGGGTCAACCAGCACAACCCGGACCGTCCACCTGCACCCGAGTTCCAATTACAAGCTTTTTAACTGCGAGAACTGTAATATATGCTATTGGAGCTGGAATTACCGTGGCTGCTGGCACCAGATTTGCCCTCCAATAGATCCTCATTAAAGGGTTTCAAGTGTACTTGTTCCAATTACGGGGCCTCGATAGAGTCCTGTAATGTTATCTTTTGTCACTACCTCCTCATGCCAGGAGTGGGTAAGTTGGTAAGTTGTGTCTGCTATCTTCCTTGGATGTGATAGCTGTTTTCCATGCTCCCTCTCCGGAATTGAATCCTGATTCCTCATTACCCATTACAAACATGTTAGGCATGTCATGTACCATCGACATTTGATAGGGCAGACATTTTAAAGATGCGTCACTGGCACTTAAGGGCATGCGATCAGTACAAAGTTATCCAGAGTCACCAGTGGGAATGCTGTGCCTCACGAAGGGCAATGGCAAATGGTTTTGAACTAATAAAAACGCTCTTTCCGAGAGGGTCAGAGATTGGTAAGCATGTATTAACTCTAGAATTACCACAGTTATCCAAGTAGGATCATGTCATCTAAGGAAGCTCGACTGATTTCTTCTTCTGCGTTCATCCGGAGTGTTTTTACAGACATAATTGCGGTGTGTTTTGTGTTTTGTTATGCACCCTTGGGCCAAAACCCTCAGGCCAACACATCCGACTTTTGCATGCATTTTTACACCAGGTTAGCATTCCTGGGGGATTGTGTTGATATAACAGCTGGGACAGAAGGAGTGCATTCATTAATAAGGATAGACTGTGTTGATATAACAGCTGGGATAGAAGAAGAGCATTCATTAACAAGGATAGATTGTATTGATATAACAGCTGGGACAGAAGGAGTGCATTCATTAACAAGGATAGATTGTGTTGATATAACAGCTGGAGCAGAAAGAGTTCAAGTATTAAAGTATTAACTAGGATAGATTGTGTTGGTATAAAAACAGCTGAGGCATAGAGTTAAAGTATTAACAAGGATAGATTGTGCTGGTATAACAGCTGTAACAGAAAGAGTTCAAGCATTAACAAGGATACAGTGTGTTGATATAATAACTGTGACGGAAAGAGTTAAAATATTAACAAGGATTGCATTTGTTGGTATAACCCACGGCTGGTATACAAAGAGTTCAAGCATTACCAAGGATAGAGTGTGTTGGTGTAACAGCTGTGACAGAAAGAGTTCAAGCATTAACAAGGATACAGTGTGTTGGTATAACAGCTGTGACAGAAAGAGTTCAAGCATTAACAAGGATACAGTGTGTTGGTATAGAAACAGCTGAGGCAAAGAGTTCAAGTATTAACAAGGATTGCATTTGTTGGTGTAACCCACGGCTGGTACACAAAGAGTCCAAATATTAACAAGGATAGAGTGTGTTGGTATAACAGCTGTGACAGAAAGAGTTCAAGTATTAACAAGGATTGCGTTTGCTGGTATAACCCACAGCTGGTACACAAAGAGTTCAAGTGTTAACAAGCCCTAAGTCATCTAAGTGTGTTTGTATAACATATGGCTAAGACAGAAGGAGTTAATTACATTGAGAAATCAAAACATTCTTTAAGAAATTCACACAGACATGCCAAAGCCACTGACTGACACCACTAACTTCCCAAAGAAAATCAAATATTGTAACAGATGTCACTCACCGGGTTTGTGTAGGGAGGGCCCGACAGGTTGATACTATCCTCGACCAGCTTGTCTTGTAGTATCAGCTTCAGCTGGACTTTCGGATGCGTGACTAACGTGGTCTTTCCCATATCATAAGCATCCAGCTTGAAAGTAGTGCCATCAGGACAGATGGCTTCATGAGTCTTGACTGAAGAAGCGACAGTAACTCCAGATCCATGACACAGCTCATCCTCGTTGCATTCACCACCCTCTGTTTCGTCTCCACTTTGACATGTGTCGCATTCTTCAAGAGTGAAATATACAGCGGCACCTCCTTCTTCTCTTAAAATTTTAACAGCTCTTAATAACTTCTCCCGTTCATCTCTGGCGACGCAAATCGCATCCAGATCGGCTTCTCCCGCTCAACTGATTTAATTAGCTATTCATGGTTTCACCATGAGACAGTATGAACTTAGACATGCATGGCTTTATCTTTGAGACAAACATATGACTACTTGCAGGATTAACCAGATATATATTGCACAGACGGACTATTCATGCACATGCAAGCCAAGAGTAGCATTGCTCAGCGTGCTCCCTTCATACCCGATAATACATGCAAACCACTGGACGCCTACCGGCAAGCTTCAAGCTACGCCGGGCAGGACTGACCAAAAAGCTATGCCAGCTTACTGACTGCAGGCCCACTGCTCATCGAGAGAGAGTGGACACTCGAGACCTTCGTCGAACCATCATACAATTACAGCTCTTTCGCCTGCTCAAACCATGACTTCAGCTTCACGTGAAAATCACATTCTTGAAACGCTTGCCTCACTAATTTGTGTCATCTGGGAAGTTCCCAATTGGGTGGACCTCACGCAGCCATCCGAGACAATGAACGCCAGATGTGGGACTGATGATGCGAACCAGACCAGCCCTCACCAATTTAATTCTAACCCTACTTGTTCACTCTGTACGATAACTGTATCTACTAAATGCTGCACATCCTGATCATTGTCTGCAGTCAATACTGTATCATCTGCATATCTAATGTTATTGATGTTATGTCCCCCAATGGTGATTCCTCTCATATCTTCTAAATTTCTAAAATATTTTCACTGTATGGGGAATAATGATCTGGAGACATTACACATCCCTGTTGCAGACCTCTCTTTATAAGCTGATATTGACCTACTTCATTATCAGTCTTTATGACAGCTTGTTGTTTCCAATATATGTTTTTTTTTCTTCAAGTCTTTCCTATCAATTTGTCTTTTACCTCTGCCTTTGACAGCCATTTCCAACTGTCAGGACAAGTGAGTGCCCTGCTCTGCTCAGCTGCAAAGTTGCCCAATTATCCTGGTGGATAATCAGTCCTCAGAGGTGTGTTTGCCACACTGGTGTTTCCCATCCTCTACCACTGGGAGGTGCAGTTGGGAATCTCCCTTCCTAAAGTTATGGTCCATGATGACCAAAACTCTCCAGTACTTTTAATAATATAACAAGCCAAATTTAGGGTCTCAGTTTGGCACGGTTTCATCCATAAGAATGTGCATTAAGAGATTGTATATGACTCTGTTATACACGTTTTCAAGATCCAGTGCTCTACCATTGTTTCAGGTCTAATCTGGAACCCCTCATAATTATGAAAAGCAAATTGCTGCATTTGACCATGGTAGATATGAGAATGTCATACAGGTATACAGTGACCTGACTGACAACCTGAAAAATGTTGCCCGTTCAGAGTTACAAAAAGTAAACACCTGTGCCCTGTAAATGGTTACATGCTTACCAAGCTCTGACCCTCTGGAAAGAGAGTTTTTAATTAGTTCAATCTGTATACCTGTATGACAACTGGTTATATTTCCTTGCCCGTATCTCTCCAAACCTCTTGGGAGTAGCTCATCTTTCCAAGTATTCCTGCACCTTAACAACAACTATATATATATTCTTCACCACCTTGCCAAATGTAATTTTCAAGGTGATAATCTTATAGTCATTAAGTCTTGAATGGTCCTTGCCTGGCTTGAAGAGTGGTATTAAATAGCTGTATACTCACTCTTGGGGCACTGATGCTCTCCTAAGTCTCAGATTAAAACAAGTAGCCATCTCCAAATCGCTATCACTCGTGTCCTTTACATGGACGTCCTGACCCAGTCAGATCCTTGCACAGTGTCCTATGCTTATTTCAGTACATATATTTTTTTAAATCTTCTACCTGTATGACATTCTTATAAACACCATCCCTGATCAAACCTGCTAGATGCACTCTAACTATGTTAGTGATGTCCCCATCATTGTAATCTGTCTGTGTTATAAATCTCTCCAGGAAGGCTTCCCCTTTCTCCTTCGTTGTCATGGGCAATTACCTATGGACAAGGGAGATGTGGTTGGGTGCCTTTGGGACCAGGTGAAGAAAGCGTTGGAACAGTCTGAGAACCCATATGTGGAGAGAATGATATGACGGGTGATCAACAGGAAATCTTGAAAAATCTTAAAACTGAGAGGGAAGACCAGGAGAACTTTCAATCAGATGGCAGGTGGAACGATAAGCAGCATGACTCTTCGCTTGCTGCTGTTATACGAGGGGATGGAGTGCGTGTGAGAATGTCCTGAATGCAGTGATGTCGGTTCTTAGCTCAACTCAACTCAACTGTCATGGGCAGAGTAGATATAAATTATATGTCTCCAAAATGACAGATAATTAATAGCCTATGCTACCAGTCAGTTGGGAGTCAAGTCTTAGTCAGATATGACTGAGCTACCATATGACAGTAGACGGTACTACCTGCTTTCTGTCAGCGCCGAATGTTGGGCGGCGCTTACCAAACCCGACACCCCACATTGTGCCAACAGCCTCGGGCGGAAGAGCGCAATTGGGAGGGTACAAGCCTTATCCTGGTGCGAGGAAATGCAACCCAAAGACAAAATAGTCATGGCAGGGCAGACCAGGCCCTAAGCCTTGGATGGCAGCTGGTCTAGGAACGAAGCTCCAACAGGCGGACAATTAGAGCATTGCTTTGCTGATCCAGCAGCTTCTGCAGCTTGTCTTGTTCCAGATGTATAGGTGTCAACTTTCCTCTGGAGTGAACTAGGCAGGCCGAGAGAGGGATCATGCTGCATGGGCAACACATGGTTTCTTTATTTTAGCCCAGGCTTTGTGCTATGGAGAGGCAATAACTCCATCCCTGGTCTTAATCGGTCTCAGAATCAAAGCGAGAGGCAACTGTTACGGGTTATAAGTCCTTGTCAGTTGGCGTAGACATGGGGCGCCACGCGTTGCCTCTGACGGTGGGAGACACCTACAGGTGTCACTGATCAGCTACCGCCCGCCTCAAGCTGGGCAGCCCCCGGCCAATTGAGTGCTGATCCGCCACAGCCTGCCTGCTTCAATGGGTGCCTGGGGCTAGGACAAACTCTCATTTGCAGGCTGTAAAACCAATGCACCAGGTACTAATAAAAAGAATAATAAAAACCTCAAGCTACGGCTTGCAACCTGGAACGTAAGAACCATGTGTCCAGGATTTTCCACTGACTTGACAAATATTGACGATGTGAGAAAATCGGCTGTGATTGATGCTGAACTCAATCGTCTTAACATTGATATTGCTGGCCTGCAGGAGACTCGCCTCGCTGAGGAAGGGTCACTCAGGGAAAACAATTACACCTTTTTTTGGAAGGGTAGAGGGCAGGCAGAAAAAAGGCAACATGGTGTGGGCTTTGCAGTGAAGAATTCGCTACTGGGAATGATTGATATCCCAGCTGGAGGTAATGAAAGATTATTATCGCTGCGCTTGGCAACCTCTTGTGGATTTGGCACCATTATCACTGCATATGCACCGACACTCGCTTCCTCTGATGATGTGAAGGATACGTTCTATGAGCAGCTAGACTCTGTGATCAAAGCAGTTCCAAAATCCGACTACATTTATATGCTCGGTGATTTCAATGCTCTTGTGGGCAAGAACTCGATTTCATGGCCAGTGTGCCTTGGAAAATACAACATCGGTCGCATGAATGATAATGGGCAAAGGCTGCTGGAGCAATGCACTAGAAATGACCTATGTATTACAAACTCCTTTTTTAAAACAAAAGAGTTGCATAAGGTCACATGGAAACATCCAAGATCCGGCCATTGGCATCAGCTGGACTTCATTATCACACAGAGACAACATCTGAACCATACATCATTAACTCGAAGTTACCACAGTGCTGACTGTGATACAGATCATTCTTTGGTTGTTGCAAGGGTTAGACTGAGACCAAAGAGAATCTACAAAGCTAAACACAAATCTAACCCCAGGATTAATATTATTAACACTCACGATCCTGGAAAGTGCTTTGAATTTCAACAGCAACTTGAAGACGCTTTCACTGATACATCAGAAAATTGTATAGTAAATGATAAATGGAGTAAACTTAAGGAAACTATTTATAAAACAGCGGTAGGGGTTTACGGCACTGTGGATCATAAGAGGCAGGACTGGTTTGCGGCAAACAGCCAGATACTGCAGCCCTTGATTGATAAAAAGAAGATAGCTCTCTTAAGAAACAAGGAAAGACCAACGCGTAACACTCTGAGTGAGCTGAAGCAAGCAAGGAAGGATGTGCAAAAGGCTGCCAGGCAGTGTACGAATGACTATTGGATCAAGTTATGTGAGTCCATTCAAATCGCAGGTGATAAGGGAAACATCAGAAGCATGTATGAAGGGATAAAGAAAGCTTGTGGTCCAATGATCAAAAGAAGTGCACCGCTGAAAACCTTGACTGGAGAAATCATCACTGATAAGAAACAGCAGATGGATAGATGGGTAGAGCACTATTTAGAGCTTTACTCAAGTGAGACCAAGCTAGCGGATGATGCCCTCAACGCCATAGAGGCTCTACCAACTCTTGACCACCTGGACACACTTCCCACCATAGAAGAAGTTAAGTGTGCTATAAATGAACTTGCATCTGGTAATGCTCCAGGTAAGGATGGGATTCCAATAGAAAAAAAGTCGCTTAAAAGTCGACAGGGTCGACTTCATTGCACCGGGTTTTATCCCATATGGCTCGGTCTCTTTCCGTAGCACGGAAAGCGTCGCACAAAGCACGAACTCCGTAGCTTTTAGCGACGACCCACAGGAGTCTCCGAAACATTTAACTCGTAAATCAAAGGGCACGGCCCGGATTCGAACCAACAACCTTCAGAACACGAGTCAAACGGCTTGACCACTTCACCACAGAGACTCCCATGGGGATTCCAATAGAGGTTATCAGGAGTGGGCAAGACACACTCACTCTACAGATCCACCAGCTAATAGAGCTATGCTGGCGAGAAGGACAAGTCCCACAGGATTTCAAAGATTCAAACATCATAACGCTGTACAAGAACAAGGGAGATCGGATCGACTGTAACAACTATAGGGGTATCTCACTTCTGTGTATTGTTGGGAAAGTATTTGCCAGAATTGTCCTGCACAGACTTCAAGTCCTGGGAGATCAAGTCTACCCCGAATCACAGTGCGGCTTCCGTCAGAACCGGTCTACCATTGATATGATATTCTCATTGCGACAGATGCAAGAAAAATGCCGGGAACAAAATCAGCCACTGTTTATTGCCTTCATTGAACTCACAAAGGCATTCGATTTGGTCAGTCGTGAGGGTCTGTTCAAAGCACTAAAGAAGATTGGCTGCCCACCAACTCTTCTGTCCATTGTGGAATCATTCCACACAGGCATGAAAGGTATAATCAAGTTTGATGGTGCAACTTCAGAAGAGTTTGAAATAAAGAGTGGAGTTAAGCAAGGTTGTGTACTATCCCCCACCCTCTTTGGGATATACTTTTCACTTATACTGAAATATGCCTTTCGTGATCAGGATGACGGTATATACATTCACTCACGCTCAGATGGTGGCCTCTATAATGCTCAGAGATTGAAGGCCAAGACCAAAATTAGCAGGGTACTAATCAGAGAGTTGCTTTTTGCGGATGATGCTGCGACCCACTCTGGGGAAGAATTACAACATCTACTATCTGCATTTTCCCATGCTTGTTCTGAATTTGGTTTAACAATTAACATAAAGAAGACACAGATTATGTCACAAGGTGCACATGGTGTACCATCAATCTTTATTGACGACGCCGAACTGGAGATAGTAGACCATTTTACATATCTAGGATCAGAGGTAAATAGCAAATTATCCCTCGATCAGGAAATCAACATCAGGATTGGCAAGGCAGCAACAACAATGAACATGTTAGCAAAAAGAGTCTGGGAGAACAGGAAGCTTACTGCCAAAACAAAAGTCCTCATCTACCAAGCCTGTGTCCTTAGTACTCTTCTTTATGGCAGTGAAACCTGGACAACTTACTCACGCCAAGAGAAACGTTTAAACAGCTTTCATATGCGGTGTCTGCGAAGAATACTTGGTATTAAGTGGCAAGACAAAATCACAAATACTGAAGTATTGGAAAGATCAGGTTGTGTGACGGTGTATTCCATGCTCAGTCTTCGTAGACTTAGATGGATAGGACATGTTAGGAGGATGGATGATGGTAGAATACCAAAGGACATCTTTTTTGGTGAATTACAGACGGGTAGGAGATCTCAGGGTCGGCCTCTACTACGATACAAAGATGTGTGTAAGCGGGACATGATTGATACAGGCATTGATAATGCACATTGGGAGCAAGTCGCCGCTGAACGTGTTGCATGGAGGGCAACTATCAGAAATGGAATAAAGACCAAGGAGAAAATGATTGCAGATAAAGCACACACAGAGCGTGAGAGATGTAAGATGGTGCAAAATGGTGTAAATGACCATGTTTTCACATGTATCTACTGTGGGCAAACATTTGCAGCAAGAATTGGCCTTACCAGCCACACTCGCCACCGCCATGGGTCGTAGTTATTAAGCCTTTTTGAAGCACAATGTACCAAACTATCGTCTGTCAAGACGGAAAGGTGCCAATGAAATGAATGAATGCTACCAGTGTCAAACTTGACACATGCAAAATCAACAATTGCAAGATTGCCTTAGAAGAATATCCGAGCCTGAGTAAGGAAATATGCTATCAAACAGACAAATTGGATCGACACTTTGTGCCACGTGCATTGAAAGGCAGAAGATCAAATGATTAAGCAATCTCGTTAAAATGCAACACCATCAGTTACCAGCACTAGCATTACTCATTACATCAAATAAGATCTGATACAAGAGCAAAAGAAGAAAAGAGATTGTACAATCACACTATCCAGTGCCACCCATCAAGCACTGAAACATCAACTATTGCTCCCCTCTATGCTTGACAGCAAAAGTGGAAGATGATGGTCATGATGAATATTTTTAAAACATGTTGTTAATTTTTTATAAACATTTAAATTTACATATGAATGCAATCTGCTTTCAGGGGACAGAATGTGGCACAATATGTTTTACAGCAATGCAGCAAAGCAGTGGATAAATTTGTGCAAACTGCAAACTTTATACAGAATTCTGAAATGAGCCAGCGTGATATTCACCTTTTTTCGTATTTTTTTGACGTGGCCAGATGGGCTGGGCTGATAGGATGGAATGAACATATACATATTTTGACACCAAATGATTTTTATAATTCAGCTACAAAGTGTAAGTACTAGAAAAAAATTTGTAATATTTCATATGCAACCTTGCATAAAATTAGATAATTGGTTCTGCATGATTCCTAAAAAAAATATTTTCCATTGATTGTTTAGTCAGTAATGTAGCTGTTTTGTGATACTATCTTTTATTGAAAATCTTCCCAGTCTTTGTTTTAAATATTCTTGCTTTCATTATTAATCCTACTGCTGTGTTGTGATATATGCTCATTAACTAATGTATTTTTCCATTTAAAGCATTCTTTTTATGTTAGAACTGGACACTCAGAGAGGTGATTTTTGACTGTCTCATAGAAACACATACAAAATAAATGCTCCTCAGTAAGCTGTGGTTGGAGTTTGTTTAGGTACATATTCTCCTCATAATCATCCACCACCTTGCCAGCTGGCATGGGCAATCATGCCTCTCCACAAATTATGATCTCTAACATCATGGATCAATTTGTGTGTTGACTTTCTTCTGTGCCATGACACAAGACTGTCAAGAATCTTCTCATGCTATCTTCCTCTATCTCTCTTTCTGAAAATCTTTTTGGTTATCATATGTTTCAGTTTTTGTCTTCTCATAATGTGGTTAAAACATGATGACTGCCTCTTTCTGATGTTTGTGATAAGTTGTCTTTGCTACTCAGCTTCCCTTAAAACATCCTGATTGATCATTTTGACTGTCCAATTAATTTTCATCATTCGTCTATAAAATCACATCTCAGAGGCTTCCAAGAATTTTTTTTTCTCCTGTTTACTAATTGTCCAGGATTTGCAGCCGTATGTTAAAACTGGTTCTATGTAACAAGTATGTTCTTTTATGTGTGTTGAATTCAAAATCTGAAATACATGTTATGGTTCTTCCTTGTCAGCTGTTTTATGTTGTCTTTAGTGTCAGGACCAGGCATATCAGTAGTTTATCTATTCAAGCAAGTTTCTGTATTCACAGTTCTTATCAACAGTTAAACTGTTAGCGGGGTAGGGTATCTTCTATCAAAGGCTCCTTTCCTCCATTAGTCTACAAGACACCCTTGGGCAATGTGAAGTACCAGTTTAGCCTGGTCAGGGTTATATGAAGCCATGCAACCAGGTGGTGGAAGGAGGGTGAGAGCAGCCGACAGTTTGTTGTTGGTTATGGTCTGCACTCTGCGGTGATAGGCAGATGATCTTATCAGTAGAGACAATGGCTATGGCCACCTATTAGTACAGTCACTGCCCAGAATGAAAGCACCGTCAAACTACTTTCTGCAAAACTTGCCAAGAAACCCTAACAACCATGAAAGAAAACATAATAAGAAAGAGATATGGTGGTGACACCCCCAGGCAGATGAGATAACACTGGGGAAGAGTGCAGGGGCCAGTATTAGTAATTGTAATGATAGAAATAATCCTGACGGTGTTACAATATGTCAGACTAAGAAGCAGAGTGAGACTAGGAAAATTGAATGTGAGAAGTCTGTATGAGGGAATACTTAAGGTATTATGTGATGAGATTGAGAGGTTAAATATTCAAATTTTTAGGAATTATTGAACATCGCTAGAGAGGCAAGGGACATTTTAAAAATGAAAATGGAAGTCTTTTCATATATTCTGGTACAGATGTTGGAGGCTAGAGCAGAGTGGCATTTTGGTTAGATAAAACAACAGCTAAAGCTTTAATTGGATGTAACCCAGTTAATGATATAATCCTCACTATCAGACTTAGAGGCCATCCAAAAAACACAACTCTCATACAGATATATGCACCTACATCAACAGGAGAGAAGGATGAAATTGAAGATTTTTATAGCACATTGCAAGACACTTTAGATAAGATTGGTCATAAAAATTACATAACAATATAATGGGAGATTTTAATGCTAAAGTAGGTACAGGAAGAGCTTAAAATGAGAGACACATTTTAGGAAAATTTTGGATTGGGAAACATAAATGATGCAGGTGACAAATTAATTGAATTTTGCACAGAGTTAATGATAGCCAACAACACACTTTTTAAACAACACCCAAAAAGTCTTGTCACATGGAAGTCCTTGGGCAATACTACCAAACATAACATATTATATTTTAATACAAAGAAGATGGGGATCAACAAAATATTGGGAAAAATCCTACGAAATGCAGACTGTGATGCAGATCATCACTTATTACAAGCAGATGTGAAAGTAAAACTTAAAAAGCTTAGCCGAAGACCAAGGCCACTTCGTTTTGATCTCCCTAAACTAGCAGGTGCATACAGCGTAGAAGTTAAGAATCGTTTTGGGGTCTTGATGTCTATACAGGAGGGAATGACAGCTGATGAATTGGCAGTACAAGCTAGAGATATCTTGATAACTTCAGCCAAAGATTTAATTCCGACAAAGAAAAAGCAACATAAGCCATGGATTACATCAGATACGTTAGAATTAATAAAACAGTGAAGGGAACTGAAACAGAAAGGAGGCGAATCCAATAACAGCAGGATGAAGTATAAATCTCTAATTCGAGAAATAAGAAATAACACAAGAAAGGACAAAAACCAATATATACAAGATTGCTGTACCAGAATAGAACAATATCTATGACTGGAAGAGATTACAAATTGTTTAAAATGAAGTTATTGACAAGAAATGTTCAGCCTCAATTAAATGTTATCTGTGACAAGTTGGGAAATACTTTAACAGAATCTAGAAAAATTCTAGAAAGATATCAGGAA
This sequence comes from Cepaea hortensis, assembly GCA_963921405.1. Taxonomy (NCBI): domain Eukaryota; kingdom Metazoa; phylum Mollusca; class Gastropoda; order Stylommatophora; family Helicidae; genus Cepaea; species Cepaea hortensis. The sequence goes on from OY992881.1 coordinate 79,551,962, forward strand.
TACTGCAGTGGAATATATGATATGAATGACAGTGAGGATATGAATGAGATACATGAACCAGTGACAGTAGAGACAGAACCTGAACCCTCATTAGTTGAAATTACATGGGCAGTAAAGAACCTGAAGAACAGTAAATCACCTGGATGTGATGAGATACCAGCTGAACTAATAAAGCTGATGGAGAAGAAAACATACAAATATATCATGCATTATGTAAAAAGATATGGAAATATAGTTATATAGTAATATATATAGTAATAGGGTATATGGCAAACAAATATATGTATGAAATCTGTTCTATTATTTAACCCTTATTACTTTTAATGCTCAATCTGAATGTTGATAGCCTAAGTTGCATCTCATCTTTGTTCCATCGGGACATGCCCACCTCCAGCACCGCAAAGCTGTCACAAGCAAGTATGCCTAGTCCCCAATTCCACCTGTTACAAAAGCATTTAATTGTGGCCATACATAGCACATTGTCGAGATAAAAAAAAAGGTTGTGTAGCGATGGTAGGTATTATAATTATGAAGGTGTGGTGTGTGCTGGATGCAGAATATATATAAGCTCTTCACAAACACAGTCATGATCATTGGACTTCCACAGACATCACACTGTACTGGCAAACACCAGGCAGTCAGGACAAAAAAATATTGCATTTTCATCATTTCCACTGCCCTGCCATTAGATGTTTCTCAACGTGTCTGCATAGTGTCCATATCATCATCATCATGTGCCATACTGATAAGCATGAGTGCTCATGTTTCACCATCTCACATGAACACCAGAGTCGTGGATCAGCTTATGTATTTGTCTCACCCACATGGCCAAGCCATCCAGGTATTTACTTCTCTGCCTTTCTCTTGTTCTTTTCCCCTCAACCTTGCCAGAAAGATCTTAACTGCAGCGGGATGTTACAGTGGATCAACATCACGGCATACGGGTGCAACCCATAAGTGCTCTGTTCTCCTTCTAACTCAAATCTGAGTCTGGAGAAACTCAGCTCAGTGCACGAACTCCATAGCACCGGTGAGGATCCTTAAAATACTTTGGGTAGATTTTTAACTCAAAATTTTGCCTGGGCAGCACCGTTAGGCTACTCTTTTTCGATTTCTAACTGTCATGGAATTTTTTACATGCGCAACAATACACACAGGTGTCCGATCTCTCTACCCAGATACCAGGGGAAATTTTATTATTAGAAGTCCATGTGAAAAAGTCCCGGTCATCACCGGGGCTTGAACCCGGGACCTCCAGCACTCGAGGCAGATACCATACCTCGAGACCACGCAGCCCCCCCCCCCCCCCTAAAAGGTATATTTAGATCCTCTGAAAAACAATAAAAGCAAACACATGTACATATGTGACTAGGATCTCAGACTTGGTAAGCTTAAATAGAATAACGAGAGGAAAGTAAATGACAGTAATATTTTTTAAACTTAGACAAGTAGGAGTGAAACAAGTATAACTGAAACACAAACATCCGACATCTCAGTAGATTATACCTTTTTCAGGAATGATACAAACACAAGTAATAAAATAAATAATAGGAAATTAAAATACATAATAAATGTAGATTAAAAATAATTGTAATGTTTATTAAGATGAAACATAAAGGGTGTGTGACTTCTGTGGATAGCAGTAATGTGGGGATGTTTTCACACTTCATTCATCATGTACCATGCCGATAAATGTAGGCAGTCATGTTTCAAGATCTCACACGATCAGCAGAGTCATGGATCAGCTCAGTGTTCTTGTCTTGACCATACCACATGGCCAAGCCATCCAGGTATTTACTCCTCTGTCTTCCCCTTGTTCTCTTTCTCTCAATATTGCCAGTTGTCACCAAGTTCTCTCATTTATTTCTGCTCATAACATGTCCAAAAAATTGTGACTGTCTAAGTCTAATTTCTCTAATCAGTTTACGGTTTTCATTTGTTTCTTGTAGGACTTGGTCATTGGTTTTTCTGTCCCTGATATACTTTGCATTTTCCTCAGGAACCACATTTCCAAAGCCATCAGATGTTTGTCAGCTTGTCTGCTCATTGTCCATGCTTTACGTCCATACATAAGTACAGATTCTAAATAGCACCTCAACACTCTTTTTCTTGATGCAAATAACAACTTTTTATTGGTCAGTATGTTTTCCATCTTAAAAGGCTACCTTCGCCATGGCGATTCTTGTTCTAATCTCTTCAAGGCATCTCCCGTCAGATGTTATTACTGTTCCGAGATAATTGTACCTATTCACTTGCCCTTCGTTATTAAATCTAAAATCATACTGTTCCTCTCTGTTATCATTATAAATGTTTTTCCCATAATCTGTCCATACATGTAGAATCTCAATTTTTTCTATTATGATTTTGCCATCTTTAGTTTTAGACAGCCTGTTGATGTACTTGTTCTTTTATTAGTAAGTTCCTGAATTCTTTTGTGCACTAATTTGGTATTTTGACTGTTGTGTTGTTTTTCAATGTCTAAGCACTTTTCCTCAAGCCATGCTTCTTTTGCCTCCTTACATAATATTCTAACTTGTCTGACTTGTTTATATGGTCATCCGAGCAAAAGGCACACTAGAGACATAATTTCCTGGAAAACTGTGATTAATGGGGCAAAGTATGCCACAAATGTCTATAGTGGTGGCCAACGGGTTTCGGCCTCTTAACTGCTGGGTCTTGTCCTCCTGACTTGCAAGCGAGTACTTCAAATCTCTTCTCTGCTCCTCCTCTTCTGTTGACAATGATGTACACAAATCTCCTGGTGGGATGAGTATGTATGTATGGCATTTATGCAGTTTAATGTATGCATTTAAATTATATATTTAATGTATGGTATGTATGTAATGTATGTAATTACAGTATATATGTGTTTTATGTATGTATCATCATCATCATCATCTTCCACTTCTGCCGTCAAGCATCGTGGGGAGGAATAATTTGCGTTCCAGCGCCCGGTGGGCGGCACTGGATAGTGTCATTCCGTGTGATTGTACAATGTCTTTGATGTCATCAATCCATTTTCTTCTTGGACGTCCTCTTGGTCTTGTCACGGATGAGCTTAGATGTAAGGCCAGTGATGGTAGTTGCTGGTGTTGTATTCTAACAACATGGCCAAACCACTTGATCTTCTGCCTTTCAATAAATGTGGCACAAGGTGTTGATCCCACAGTCTGTCTGATAACAGCATTTCTTACTCGGTCTTGGATTGTTAAGCTGGCAGCTCTCCTCAGGTATCTCATTTCGCAGGTGTTCATTTTGCGAAGGTGTGATTTGGATAAAGTCCAGGTTTGAGATTGATAGCATAGGGTTGGTGTGAATATGCTGTTTATTATCTGTCGTTTTGCAGACATGGGTATATTTGGATGTTTCAGTAAGGGTGATAGTTGCTGTGTAAGTGCACTAGCTTTTTGACATCTGATTTCGATTTCTCTGTCGAATCTGCCATCGTCTGTGATCATACTTCCAAGATATTTTAATTCTTTAACTTGTTTCAGAGTTGTGCTATTTATCCTTAAACTTAATGGGCCCGGCAATCTGCTAACTTGCATTACTTCGGTTTTGGCTGTGTTTATACTCATATTGTATCTGCTGCAAGTTGAACTCAGATTATTAATATGATGTTGTAGTCTGGGTGGCGGGATAGGGGTATCCCCTATCAAAGGAGAGGTAAGGTGCCTCCTTCCCTCTGCTAGCCTACGGGACACCCTTTGGCAAGGTCTAGTACCCGTTTAGCCCCCTGATCAGGATTACGTGAAGCCATGGGTGCAGGTGGTGGATGAAGTTGAAGAGCAGCCGACAGATAGTTGTAGGTTATAGTCTCCAGCTTCACGGCGGTAGGCTGAGGATCTCCTTTTTTGGGAGACAATGGCTACGATCATCGACCAGTATGGTCACTGCTAGGAAGGAAAGCAATTGCAAACTACCTTCTTTACAGATGCCAAGAATATCATGTACTGCAGTCTTATCGATAATTAGAGAAACAGCGTAAATGGGTGCTCCGTAGGAGCATCCTCGCCAAGTAGGGGTAGTCATGTGCACCAGGTGACTCCAGACAGTCATCAGGCGACTATGTGCAAAAGAATATCAACATTGAAAGTAGGAACTTGGAATGTAAGAACTATGAGTGGGGATGGAAAATTTGATAACATTAAGAATGAAATGAGATGATTAAATATTAACCTGTTAGGTGTATGTGAGACCAGATGGACAGGAATGGGAATTATGACATCTGAGGAATATAGAATAATCTATTCTGGTGGAGAGAAACAACAGTGAGGAGTAGCAATTATAGTGGATACAGAGAGAGCAAAATTGATCAAAGGATATTGGACTGTATCAGACAGAGTGTTACTGGTGAAGCTGAGTGGAAGACCTTTTGATGTCAACATCATACAAGTTTATGCACCAACAGCAGACATTAGTAATGACAGTATCGATGAATTTTATAGTGATTTAGAGAAAGCCTTCAAGAAATGCAATAATTCTGAAGTAACTATCATAATGGGTGACTTGAATGCCAAAGTTGGAAATCAAAAGGACGGATGCATAGTAGGCAAGTATGGACTAGGGGAACAGAATGAAAGAGGTTGCAGACTAGTACAGTGGGCAAAAGAGCAAGATTTGATTATTGGAAACATCTTGTTTCAATAGCATCCAAGGAGATTATGGACATGGAGGAGTCCTGATCATAAGATTAGCAATCAGATTGATTACATCCTCATCAACAGAAGATTTCGAAATGCCTTAAAAGTCGCAAAAACTATACCAAGCGCAGACTGCTACAGCGACCATAGATTAATCTTAAGCAATTTACATATAAAATTAAAGAAAGTCAAATATTCACCAAGAAACACAAAATTTTATCTACAAGAACTGAAGAGTGAGGAAATAAAAGATAAATTCAACGTAGAGGTACAGAACAGATTCGATGCATTGTCTGATATGGAAATATTATTTCAAGACGTCAGTGACCAATGGGAAATATTACAGAAATCAGTCAACCAAGAAACAACCATCCCAAAAATAAAGATAATAGGACACAAGAAATGGATGACGGAAGACATCTTAAAACTCATGGAAGTGAGAAGAAATAACAAAAATAACAAGGAAAAATATGAAGAGATTCATAGGAAAATTAGGAAGCTATGCAGAGAGGCAAAAGAAACATGGCTTGAGGAAAATTTCAAGGAAATTGAACACCAACACAACACCCGGAATACCAAATTAATGCACAAAAGAATTATTGACATCACTAACAAAAGAACGCACACATCAACGGATTGCCTAAAAACCAAAGATGGCAAAATCATAATAGAAAAAGATCAGATTTTACATGCATGGTCAGATTATGTAAAAGACCTTTATGATGATACAAGAGAAGAGCAATATGATCATCGGAATAATAATGAAGGACCATCAATTTTGAAGATAGAAGTTCAGAATGCTCTTAACCATATGAAAACTGGCAAAACTGTACAGATAACATCACAGTAGAAATGATCAATGCCTTAGAAGAAAATGGAATAGACCAAGTCACTAGACTGCTGAACGCAATATACAATACTGGAGATATACCTCCTGAATTATGTAATTCTATATTTATTGCAATCCTGAAGAAATCAGGAGCCATGGAATGCGATCAACATAGAACAATTAGTATAATGAGCCACATCATGAAGATTCTGCTGAGAATTATCATGCAAAGAGTTAGGAAGAAAATACAACCCGAAATAGGAGAAGAACAATGTGGGTTTGTGGAATGTAAGGGCACAGTAAATGCTGTGTATATACTGAAAACAATAATTGAGCGTTCTATAGAAGTAAACAAAGATCTATATCTTTGCTTTATTGACTACACAAAGGCTTTCCATAAACTGAGACATGTCGACATGATAAGGATGCTTGAAGACATACAAATTGATGGAAAAGACCTTAGACTTGTAAAAAACATATATTGGAAACAACAAGCTGCTATCAGAATTGATAACGATGTAGGTCAATATCAGCCTATTAAAAGAGCTGTGATTAAGGGATGTGTAATGTCTCCAGATCTTTTTTCCCTGTACAGTGAAAATATTTTCAGAAATATAGAAGATATGGAAGGAATCAATATTGGGGGAAGATACATCAATAACATTAGATATGCAAATGATAGTCTTTATTGCAGAAAATGAACAGGACCTGCAAATTTTAGTAGATGCGGTTGTTGCACACAGTGAACAACTAGAGTTAGAACTGAATATTAAGAAGACACAGATTATGGTCGTCACTGGGAAGAAGGAAATTACCTCAATGTGATATACAAGTAGATGAGCACATTCTTAAACAAGTGAATCGATACTGTTATCTCGGCACAGTCATAACATCTGATGGGAGATGCCTTGAAGAGATTAGAACAAGAATTGCCATTGCGAAAGTAGCCTTTTGCAAGATGAAAAACATACTGACCAATAAAAAGATATCAATTGAAACGAGAAAAAGAGTGTTGAGGTGCTACATAGAACCTATACTTTTGTATGGATGTGAAGTGTGGACAATAAGCAGTCAAGCTGAAAAACAGCTGATGGCTGTGGAAATGTGGTTTCTGAGGAAAATGCAAAGAATACCATGGACAGACAGAAAAACCAATGAACAAGTCCTTCAAGAAACAAATGAAGTTGGTAAACTGATTAGAGATATTAGACGTAGACAGTCAAAATTTTTTGGGCATGTTATGAGAAGAAATCAATTGGAGAACTTGGTGACTGGCAAGATCAAAGGGAAGAGACCAAGGGGAAGACCGAGAAGTAAATACCTGGATGGCTTGGCCACATGGCATGGTCGAGACAGGAACACGGAGCTGACCCACGACTCTGGTGATCGAGTGAGATGGCAGAACATGACCGCCCACGCTTACCGGCATGGCACATGATGGATTGATGGTTGTAGTCTGCCCTCATTGCTGTAAAACAGGCACTGATCGTCTGCAAATAGAAGTTCATTTATTTCCTGTGGATCAGGGTTTTCATCTGGAAGCCGGAGAGTATCTGCCTGCATGGCGACGGATAACCAGTCTGCACACCAATAAGCCAGACATGGGACAACGGATACTCACGCAAACCTTAGGTCCGGTATGACATCACATTGATGTTGGACAACAGGCTGTATTCATCCGACATACAGGACTTCACGCTTGAGTTCACAGCCAGCGAACACAAGCAAGCATCTGGAGTAAAGAGTTCTAAATTTTCTTAATCTGTTCTGTCAAGACTTGCTTCTTTGGATATTCTGTCCATGTAGACATTAAATAGCAGAGGAGAGAGCACACATCCCTGTCTCACTCCTGTATTGACTGTGAACATATCTGATATTCCTTCTTGTGTTCTTACTGCACTTCGGCTAGAGTGGTACATGGCTATGATATTTTCTAGCAATTGCCCTTGTATACCATAGTCTTCAAGGATGGTCCATAATTTGTATCTGTCTACTCTATCGAAAGCCTTTTCCTGATCTACAAACACAATATTCTGCTGGTCACTATATTCAATAGTTTTTTTCACATATTTGTCTAAGTGTAAATAGTGCATCAGTGCAACTTTTACCTTTCCAAAAACTGAATTGTACTTTGCTTAACTGTCTAGCTCTTTGTTCCAATAGTTTTGCGTGCATTTTCCCTATATGGCTCAGGAGTGATATACTCTGTATGTTTCACACTCTCTCATATTGCCTTTCTGTTTCCATATTGGTACTATTATTGCCTGTTGCCAATCGTCTGGGACTTTTTTTTCTTCCCATGCTATATTGAAAAGTCTTGTTAGCCATTTAACTCCTGTTTTCCCACAGGCTTCTGTGGTTATTCCATCTGGACCCGGCGATTTGTTTTTAGGACTTTTCTTTATAACTGCTTTGACTTCTGTGGGTATAAAATTTGGTTTTTTTTGTCCATGACTTTTAGGCACAAAAGTGAGATTTTCAATGTTATGTGTGGGGTTAAGTAGTTTTTGAAAGTATTCTGCCCACCTTGCTAGTCTTTGTTGTGGTATACCTCTTTTGCTGTTTATGATGGTGGTTGAGTTGTAGCATGCATCTCTGTTTCTTATTGCATTGACACGTTTATAAAATTTTCTTGGGTAGTCTTAGCTAAGGGTCACCATCTGTTCACCGTAGATTCTCCAGGATTTATCTTTAGATGTTATAATTTTTCGTTTGGCATTTCGTCGTGCAATTCTATTAGTAACATAGTCTTGTTCAGATTTGGTTGTATGGTATGTGAAAATCACATAGCAAAAACAAAGATGATGCATACAGATACAATTACTATTGAGAAAGAAATATATGTTAATGAGGAAAAATTGGAGGTAGGGAAAATTTTGAATATCTTGGGTCATTGATTACCATAATGGTGACACAATGAAAGAAATTAAAAGGCAAATATCTATTGCTGTTCAAAGACTAATAATTTGTGGAGTGGAACAGATAAAACTACACAAATTAGATTTTTAAGAGCATGCATCTTTCTCAGTGCCTTTGACACCTGGACACTTACTAAACAAGATGAACGGTGCATAAATGCCTTTGAATATAAATGTTGTAGATGAGTTCTAAGAATATCTTGGATAAAGAAAACATCAAATGCATCCATACTTCAAGAGCTGAATACTGAAGAAGGTTGGCTATTAAGGACGATAAAACAAATAAAGTTGAAATATTTTGGTCACTTGAAACATCACGAAAGTTTGGAGAGAACAATAATGGAGGGGTTATGCCTGGGAAGAGAGGAAGAGGAAGGCCAAAGAGAAGATGGGTGCAGGATGTGGCAGATGATCTCCAAATGGGTGTATCGGACGCGGGACATCTTGCTTACGATTGAGAGATTTTCCGGAAGGTTGTTATGGGAGCGAGGTTCTGCAAAAGACATGCTACTGAATGAATGGTATGTATGTATTCAATGTAATGTATGCATTTAAAGTATATATGTAATATATGTATTTTATGTATCTATGGTATGTATGCAATCTAATTTATGTATTGGGAGTCTCCATGGCAAAGTGGTTAAGCTGCGAAGGTTGTGGGTTACTTTCTGGACTCTGTCAGTTCAAGAGTTTAATTTTCTTGGAGTCTCCTGGGGCAATCGCTAGAGTTATGGAGTTCAGGAAGCCGCTCTGCAGAAAGAGACTGAGCCATATGGGATGAAACCTGGTACAGTAATGTGAATCCTTTTGGCTTTAAACATGCATATGTTATATACAAACACACACAAAAATATACATGCACAGAGAGAGAGATTTTATGAAGATCATTGTCGTGGGTCAGGCCCATCTGGATCATGACTCCTGGATGTTTTTCTCCTGTCGTGCATATTCATTGAGACGTTTCTTTTGGTTACATTGCTAAATGACTCTGCCCAGAAGCCAACCACCTGGGAAAGGGGGGGATAGAACCTTGGGCACTCAGTGTGTTTGCCAGCATTGACACTGCACTGTGACTGGCATGGGAAAGCCAGCTTCTTTCCCCGGCAGTTGGCCACAGTCTTCTCCTCTGCCTTGGTGAATAGATATGACCCTGTCAGTAGACATCATTGCTGCCATGTTGCCTTCTTCGTGCCCCGTTCACTGCTTGTGGATCCACCCTTCTACATGTTCCCAGCCAAAGCCAGCTCTTCCTCTGGGCTCTTTCTATGAAGGCTTGGGCCTTTCCCTGGACCCTTGCTATTGCTGCTAGGTGTGGTCCTTCCAAGACGTACTATTCTACCACAAGCAGTCATTGCCAGCGCTTTGCAATCCTTTGGATGACATTTCTGATCTGGGGGATTGCTACACCCAGCTTGTGTGCCCAGTTCTTTCCTGGTGGGGTGACTCCCATGTCGGCACGGGCCTGTAGCTGTTATTTTGGTCTTGTTGAGAGGTTGCAATCTTCTTGAGAGGTTTTGGTGTTACTGAGGTTGTGTATTTTTCTTGAGAGATGGTGATTTACATTGCAGGAAAAGTTGAACCATTTACTGCATATCCTTGTCCCACCCAGCATAACACTTACTCCATAGCCAGCATGAGCCTTCTCCCCTGTCTTGCCAAGTCTTATAAGTGCCTGTATTCTTGCTTTTCCTTTCACAATTAGTTGTTTCATCAATATACAGAGTTGGTAACAAGGCCTATTGTGCCTATCTCAAAGGCAAATAGCATGATGGTATATCCTTCTTGTCTCAGGCTTGCGACCATATCACTGTATTTTTCTATCTTGTATATGTGCTGTGCTCTTTGACTCTTGACTTGAACAGAACAGTCATCTCGATTAGTACTAACCATTGAGTCAGCGGAGAGCACACAACAATGTCTGGTTGAAACTGAAATTTCAGGATTTCCGCTGATTATTTGTCAAGGCCTTGCAGGTCTTCTGTCAACTCCCAGTCTTCAGCGCCCTCAAGGATGGATGGCAGGCTGTCGGGGCAGTCATCTCTGCTGTTTGGCTTTTGTCCAGCTTTTATGAAGTGTATCCACCCTTTCTTAACAACACTCCCCTTGTTTGTGTGGAGTCTTGCTACACCCACAATGACTGCCAATTCAGTAAGAACCTTGTTATGGCCCAAGAGCCGCCCTGCACGCAGACAGTATCTGTTCTACTGTCTTGGTCCTTTTGGTCTGTGTGTTGCTACACAGGGGAAATGTTTGGTCATTGGATAAGATAAACTCCATCTGGCCAAGTTAGCAGCTGATGGCAGGAGACCATACAGTGATCTGACAATGAAGCTTATTCTCAATGGCGGCAAGCAACATATGTTGTTCCATGAGAGGGGCCTCTGCATAGTCCCATTCCATGACACCCACTGGCCTTGCTGCTGCACAGCCTTCTGCACCCGCTTATTGTCCTCTCTTTCACGAATGACCTGGACCAACATGTCTCCGCGCAGCCTGGCTGACGCCTTTGACCATCACTGTGTTTTGGGAGCCAAAGCCCTATGTGTTGGACTGGGTGTGTTCCATAAATTGCTTTATCTGGAGCGAACCTTGTGTTATACAACTGCCTTGTCAACCTTCCACTTCCTTCCCATCCTGAGCTTGCTGGGAGCTGTGGATGGTTTCATCTTGGTACTTGCGCAGCATCATCGCGAGCCTGGCTTTTCCGACTTTGCATTCCTTGACAATGGACTTGAATGAGAGCACAAGTTTGGACTTCTCTGACAGACCTAGTGGCACTTCCAGCCATTTCCTTGTGGCTTTTCTTTCTGCCACCTCTGCCGTGCTCATGCACACATCGTAGTTGAGTAGAGGCCACAGCAGCTTCAATATCAGTATGAACAGGAGGCACAGGATCTTGAACTTTTCTATGAGTCTGCTCTTATCAATGGCATGCAGACCATGTTGTGTTGTCTCACATATGTGGTGCACTGTGTTCTTGTCTGTCAGTGAGGAATCATATACTTTCTTTTTATCAACGAAAATTGACACCGAGATCTAGCTGACAAATTCCTGGGTTAAATATCCAGCATAAAGTTTTAAAAAGTTAGTTGCATATCTTTTACAGGATCTTTACAGTCAACTCAAGCATTTTTTGGCTGTTTGTGATTTCTTGGCAAGTTAACGTTCAGTAATTTGCTATTGCTTTCTGAATGACCGACATTCATACCATTGTATGAAAATGGAAGATAGATTCTCAACCAACTCACTCCGACCACTTTGTTAGGCTTGTTCAAGATTGGTTGGATTTTTCATCTCAAGTTTTCTATGGGTTGAGATAAATGTTGCAGTGTGTCAGAACACATTGTGATAATTGTTTGCTTTTTAAAAATATTAAAGCTAAAACGTTTTTTTGGATCTTTTTCAGATTGTCATCAAAATAATTTTTCACAGAAGCATCCATTTTTGTGCATAGATCTTTTGTATGTACATTCCCTTCTGACAGTTGGTGCTGGACTGAGACCAGATAAAAAAATGAGCGTAAGATTTTCTGTGAAATTGCCTTCTTTCTGTGATAACATGTTATTGTAGATATAGTTCCAGAGCGGAATAAAAGAGAATTATTAAATTTCTAGCAAGAACAAACTTACTATTTAAAGTATGGATGGAACAAGGGGAATAGTCGTAAATGGACAAAAGCAGGAAGTTAAAAAATAAATGATTAAACTACACAACATGAATGATAAAAGAGTAACAAGATTTTAAAAAATTACCTGTGTAGAAAATTTGAAGCATGATAAACACTTGTCATAATTTCACGGGCAAGCAACCCAATTTATCATTGGGTGACTTACTTAGATTCCTGACATGCCATTCAGTCTGTCAGTTGACTTATTATATTCCAGACGTGCTGTCCATTGTCAGACGTCACTGTTTCTCATGCTGGGGTTTTGTTCTGGGTGCAGTTTCAGACCCCTTACACTCCAGATCCCAGAGAAAACAGATGTCAAAGTCAAATGGCTGAAATAAAGACCAAGTCACTGGTCTTATAGCTGAAAATGGCTTGTTAAAAGGTATAAGTAGCTCTTGGTATCCCCAAGGAATGGGAAGGAGAAGGTTAGATGCCAAGATTTATATCTTGTAATGGACATACTAGGCAGAGCAGGTTTTTCCCTTGACAATTTCCCCTCCCTGGTTAAAATTATTCCCCCATCAAGTGTTGTATGCATCAGGTTTACATACACAACTACGCACACTTGGAAAATAGTAAGATATAACTACAAACTACTACCAAATTTATTATCTATCTAGATTATTTACATCATGATGTTGGATGGTATGATGATAAATACTGTGATACAACATTTAAAACATTCACATATAGTAGGTATATAAGTAAAACTTGAACATAACTTCTCATGGTACTTGTAGAATGCCTGAATCTGTGGCAGGACGTCTTGAATCAGCTGAGCTAGTGTTCTGTGCAGATGTCTTGGCTCCACCCGGTTCTCCTCATTGTCACTGAACATGGGTCAGCATTTTGTTTCATGCCAAACTGTTTGAATTTGTCCTTACCACCTTGCAGCTCATTTAGCTGGTGAACAGACTTGCATCAACTTTTAGATTTTTCAAACGTAGAAACCAAAATGTGGTTGCTTTGATCTATGCGCGCAATTTTGCGTCAGATTTTTAAATGTTGAGAGTATCATTTTATTCTTCTGCTCGTTCCTCCTTTATACTAAATATATTATTGTTTATCCATCTTGACTATATAATGAGAGATTCATTCTTCTACAGCTTAGACATTCGTTGACAGAGCTCCCCTATTTAAATAGGTTTCAGCATAAAGCCTGTAACAGAAGCCTCTGCAATATCAAAGAATGATATTAAGCACTCTCAGTTCTACATCTGCCTAAAATTCTAGGCTCCCAATATTCTTTATGGCAGTGGTTTGTCCTGTGTCTGCATAGACACATCCAATGTTCATAATCCCAGGATAATTGAAGTACGTACTTATCCATGATGTTAGGCTGGGTTTTCATGCAGTAGCTCGGTAATGCCCGGTGGTTTTCTGGAAGCTGTTCGTTTATCCGTCCTGGAAAGTTCATAATTAGCGTGATTTTTATGCGCCATTGAGAGACTGTTTTAGTTCACTCCATCACTGGGCCTAACCATTTCAGCCTATTGGGTTCCAGTAGTATTGTCTTAAATTATTTGGTCACAGTAAGGTTGTTCTCCGTTCCTTTCCGCCGTCTGTTATAGATCCTTATACCATCCATCACTGTCCTCCTTCTAAGAGGAATTCTGTAAAACACCATGGTTACCAACATGGCGAAAACTGCTACCGAACCTTGCGCAGCTGTTTTCCCCATGTGGATATACTGGATTACAAACAACATCATTAACCTCTTAGCCAGGGAGACCGGCTTGAATTTTTTAGCACATTTAATCATTTATGACATTATATATTTTATGACTCACACCCTACATTTCTGCTAGCTTGAGACATTTACCTCAAGTGAAACTACAAAACCCCTAATCACACTGACTAATTATCTCCCCATCAGAAACGCATTTGATAGTTTATTATATCAACTCTTCATGTCATCAGGCTTGATTGCTAATTTCTCTACATATGTATTTACACATGATTTGCATAAAACTCCAGGGATCTGAATCCAAGCTGTATAAAAGTTTATTTCATTAATATTTATTTATATTATTTATTTATAGTTTTTATTCCTACAATCTCAACTAACTATTATATTCACCCACGCTGTGTTCACTGCACAAATATTGTTTCAAACCTGTATCTTAAGCATGTATCTTAACTTAACTATTAAATTAATCATTTCACACGTACGTCTTATTGAAACAAAGGCTGCCCAGAAATCAACTATTTACACAGGTCAGAACTCCGGCAACTTTCTTAGCCACAATGCAGTTGGGTAAACGAAAGCACACAAACAGGACTAACTGATCTCCTTTGTTTCCAGTGGTGGTCAGGTTTTTAAAATATAACCAGCCAAATCTGGAGTCTCAGTTTGGTATGATTTCATATAGATATATTAAAGAGAATCAGTAATAAAGGTTTAACTGTTACCCATGTGGTAGTGTGGTAGAGTAGGACTGTGTCAGAAGTCGGGGTGCCCCACCGGCTAGATGAATGTATTATTCACTGGCGAGCAACCCCAGATAGTCAGAAACTGACTAGGGACAAAATCTATATGGCTGAACTACAGATTAAGCCCTTGAATATCCAACGTACAGTTCCTAGTGGCTCGTTACAAAATTGAAATGAACTGTGCTGAATATTCGCCAAGGATGGGAAGGAGAAGGTTAGTTAGAATAGATTTTTACGTCTGAATTAAAGTGTAAAGACAACTATTCCAGTACAGGTTTTTCTCCCTGACTGCTCCCTTCCTTGGTGTGTAAGTGAACCCCCACCAATGTACACACACAACACGTATGCACAATTGGAATTAAAATATAACGACAGAACTATGAGTTACAATACTACAACATTTATTTGCTAATCATAACAATAGACATCGGATGATTGTCAATATGAGGATGATAAAATCATATAACATATTGTGATGAGAAACATTACGTAACTTTACTTGTTACTTCATCTATCTGGAACTGTGGTCCAGATCCCCACTCTCCAGTAGACTCAACAAAAGAAACAGCTTGCCGGTATCCTGACTCATGCCAGTCCTAGCTCGACCTAGTCTTCACTCGTTCTTGAGATCTGTAACATAGGTGCTCCTTGTGAGAGCTTGAAAGAAAGTCAAGAATGTGTTATATCAGTTCTACATCAGCGCAATCCTAATTAAAACATATAACACAAACATATACAATGACCAGTCTGGCCAAGTTTATCTTTCAGCTCGACTGCGTTCACCATCCTCCTTCTCCCTACTGTCTTTAGTCTGGGACGGGCTTTTCAATTGTCTCACACGCCTGTAATGATTACATTTCTGCCGCCCCATGTCCACGTCGCTAATACAGAAATTCTGTGTTGTACAGCCGCTCCATCCAATGTTAGTTTAGCAGCTCACCGGGTCGGTAATGGTATTATAATAGTACCGGGTCATCCGGGCTTACAAGCCGTGACCCGTAGCTATGCCAGGTTTCCATGCATTACCGTGGACGCACGCCCACAATACACTGAGAAAGTTTAGCACCATATACCCCATAACACTTGTGGGTAATGTCTGTACCATTACACCTCTGCTACAAATGCAATCGATGGTTAGTGTGCCAATGCGCACACCATAATATAACACGTCATATTGATAGGCTTGCCTATGACAAATCAATATACCAAACATGAAATACACATAAAACATTAATTAAACTAGACATATTATGATACTTTAACATAATAGCATAATGCACTAGTTAGTTTATGAAATTACACATACATACATCCAACATATCCGTAAACATTATATTACTTCAAGATGGACATCTAATTATACTCAACATAATATCATCAGGCATTATTAATGAGTACTAATATTGTATAGCTACAAAATGAGATATACAACAAGTCTAATTGAAGTGACCAAACAGACCAGCTATATTTGCTGAGCTGCCCGGTTTAATCACACTTAGTTACTGCTGTTGTAAGAATTAAATAAATAGTCAGTTGACTATATTCTGTACAACAAATGCACACACCAAAAGGCAACTAGGATAGTGTACAAAGAAATGACAAGCATCTACCAAGACACCTAAAAGTCTACCCAGACAAGATCTGTCTCACATAAGGCTCTATTTCTCAGAAGAATAACACTTTAAAGCAATATGATATTGAACGCAGAACTTAGAAAGAACACTCAAGTAATCTATGACAATGATAGTTCTTGCAATAACCTAGATCAGATATAGACTGGAATTCAGTACATACACCTAAAATACTTAGTTACTAAGAAATCTACATTTACTCTCTCTTCTCACCTGTTCTGAAGTCAAACTTAATCTAACATAAAACAGGCTAGGGACCCTTATTTAAGCTGAGTCAAGCAGACAGTATTACCTCCTTGGCATTCCCGTCATAAATTCTTCTTATCTCCACTGGACGGTAATTGCACTTATCACTGCAATTGGCCATCACACCTGTGGGTCTGACAATTATTAGCCCACTAAGTCTTATCAGTGATTTCACACCTTGCAGAGTCTGCCAGTCCGAGTGGACGGGGCTTGTTTACCGCCCTGGGGCCATTATCTCTCCCTGTGTCAATGTTGTTCACGCCTGGGTGGTTTTATTTCACTCACTGGCCCAGTTCATTGTTGATTCAGTCTGGGTCTACCTGGGCGAGAAGGTGCCAATGTGTCTGTGTGATGTCATAGCCCGTCTGGGTCAGCAGTTTTCCAAGGTGTAGACTAATTTAACTCTTTCACTACCAAACAAAAACTGGGCTGTGACCAAACAGAAATTTATGGCAGAAAATTGGAACTAGGGGTGTGTTACAATAATGCTTTTAAAATGGTTAAGATGGTAGCAGATCTATTGTATTACATATCAAATTAAAGAGGATTGCACAAGGAACATGACAGGGTTAATAATTAATTGATAGGTTACAAATATTATGACAATAATGAGAGGTTTAATAATAACAACTGAAATTAAAGAGGTAAAAATTATTTTAAAAACTGCACTTATAAGGTGTTTTCTACACTCCTATACTGCTAATCATGTTTAATTTACTGAATAATCAAACAAACACCAATTGTCTTCAAGAATATAAACAGTATTGCTCATTAAAGTAACCCAAAAAGAAGTTTTGGTTCATATTCTGAACCATGTCTTTTTAACAAAAAATGACAAAAAATAATGGCTGAAATCTGGAAGGTGGGGTCTCTCACAGTAAAGTTATGAAAATGGTTAAAATTGTAGAAGAAATGTTGTATTATATATCAAAATAAAGGGGATTGCACAAGGAATATGTTGGTAGGAGAATTTCTGCTTTAGGTTGTAAATAAAATAAAAATAATAATATAATTTGTAAAATAATTGGACAAAAGTAGGTAAAAATAATGTAAACATTGCACTTACCAAGGGGGCGTTGTTATCCAATATCCTGATCACTGCTAATCCTGTTGAATTTACTGCACAAACAACACTTTTCTAAACTATAAATACAATTGCTCCGAATCAATCATCCGAAAAGAAGTTTTGCCGCAGATTCTGAATCATGTATTTTTCTTTTTTCAGACAAAAGTTAGGAGAACACTTGGCAGATTTACATTTAATTGTTATGTCTGTTTGTTTTTATTTACTATATGTGGCAGTCTATTTGTGATAGGCTGCAAAGCAAACTTTGGCGCACAAGTCTGGTCTATTAGTGCAGCCGGAGCAAACAAAAGATGATATGTGTCGTTTAGTTCGAGTGCTACAAAAAACACAGTCTCTATTGACACCGACAAATTCTATTATTTATATTATATTATTTCTATTATAATTCATTAAATTAAATGCTTGGCTCATGTAAATCTTTCGGCATAATTTCCTGCAACAGACTGAAATTCTTCGGCAGGCAGAGTGTCAAACTTTCAGGAATACTCTGAGCTACTTTGCGATGAGCACTTTCCTTTACTTGAAATCCTTCTATAACAATTTTTATCCTCCTTTCTCTGTTTGCCATATGGAATGTAGGATGTGAGCATTGATCTGTGCAATTTCAAAGATCTAGTAGTAGATCTTCTTCCACCACTTAATGGTTTTCCTATCATGGATATTATAATATCCAACCATTTGGTCCATTCTGTCGCAGCCATTCATCGCCGTGTTATTTTCATGGAGACCATCTTCGGCTTGCTTTGCGGTTTTCGCAATCCACTCTCAACAGTTCTCAACAATGCATGTTTGTTTTTTAGCTTTATTTAGCCCTTCCACCAAATAATCATTTCATCAATGGACACATTTTCAAATGGGTAAAATGCTTCCTGGATATTCTTCAGAATCATGTCAACAAGAGGATCAATTTTTTTTTTTTTTTTTTTTTTTTGTGGGTACCCTCAGGTTGACATACATGAAACATGGTGTGATAAATATATTATAATTTTCTAATTGATTACTGGGAAACGTAGTGGCAGTGGCATACCAAGGAGTATATAAATGTGCACTTGTACACCAGTAGTCTTTGATACATGGTCTTGGATCAAGTCCCATAGCAATAATGACAGACGTAAACTTCAGCCATTCGTGCTTCGTTGTCAAACACTCAGCTGTTGACGAACATTCACTGGTTTTTCTTTATCACCACGTGCTAAAACTTTAGACACAACTAAAAATTCTTTCTAAATATTCACTGATAAGGGAATCACTATTGTTTAAAACAGTTATAAACAATAATCTAGCTTGATCTCAAGTCATACTACGTGGACGCAAACTGGTGGGCGTTTCCATTGTGAAAAAACAAATTAACACTACCTTAAAACTGAAAATTCACAAGAATCCAAAATTATAAAACGAATGACCGCACCAAAATGGCGTAGAGATCTTTCGGCTGTACGACTTTTTAGTTTACTGTAACTTAAAATTCCGAAACGGAGCAGAAATATGTGAAATAAACCACTGATCATTTTGTGGCACTAAAACGGCGGACTGCCATCTCGGGAAATACATTGTGCCGATAGATGGGATCACGGTAGCGAAAGAGTTAAATTATCTAGTTGTGTCCGTCTCAAGTATCCCATTTTACTTGCCATCTGCAAGCTTACGTCATGGCTAGAGGCTTTTTGTGAATAATCTTACCTCACGACTAGATAGCCGTGGAGTAGCGTGATTAATTCATTCTTTCTCAGTTTGGTCTCTCAAATTTGGAGACCGAGAAAAATATTCTGGGATGTTAAGGCGGCCAATTCGTGACAGACTGATCCTAATATGTTTTAATGCCCATTGACCTCATCATATCAGTACTTTTCTCTGAAAGAGTGCTTTCACAGTCTACATTATGATGACAGGTGATAAGTTCAAAGTCAAAAGTTGAAGGTGTCTTGAATGATCCTGTATCCAGCTTCATGTTGGTTGACCCCTATCTCTTCCTCCAGGAACCATGTCTTCCATTAAAGCTCTTTCTAAACCACTTTGACAATTATTATGACCACAATATTTAAGTATGTCAGACACAATGATTTTTGTGAGCCAGTTTTCTTTTATGTTTACAGCTTGTAGAATGTCAATATATTTGTTCTTCTTGGTCCACAATATTCTGAGAGCTTTTCTGTAACATTTAAGTTTACAAGCCCCAATTTTCTTTTTTAGTGATTGGTTTTAGTTTTCTTTTTTAGTGATTGGATTTAGTTTATGATTCAGATCCATATGTTTCCACAGGAAAAATGCATCTTCTCAAAATGTTACATTAACTTGTTTGCTGGTATTTTGCCATAGATTCTTAATGTTTACTCTCTACAATTGCCAGTCTGCATCAGACTTCTTAGTTGTTAATTATTGAGCTAAGATATTCTAAGTTTGTGACATTTTCAATTTCTTTATTGTGGATTGTGATCTTTGGTTGACATATAGTTTTACATGTTTCTCATATGCTTCACAGTTCCTAATGTTCAACACATTTGAAGGCCTTAATGTAGTCTTTGAAACAAGTGTGAAGATCCACATTGTACTCTCTGCATTTCAAAAATATGGTTCTAATATTGAAGATATGGTCCCTGATATCATTGCCTTATCTGAAACATGCCTGTACTTGTAATTCTGCATTTCTGAAAGATGGTCCCCTTAATGAAGATGTGGTTCCTGGTATCACTGCTGTGCCTAAAACCTGTCTGTAATTCATGTAATTTATATTCTAACTTTATATTCTCTTCATGATGCTTCACAAAAGGATTTTGCTGAAATAACTTATTTGTGTAATAGTGCAATAGTTAGTGCACAATTTTACATTTCCTTTCTTTGAGATGATTCGCTTAAAGACTGATCATCGCAAGACAAGGACAGAGACATTAAAATTAGGAACATGGAACGTTAGGACGTTAAACAACGACGGAAAATTAGAGAACATAACACAAGAAATTCAAAGAGAAAAAATTAATATATTAGGTATGTGCGAAATGAGATGGACAGGAGCAGGCATCAAGATACATAAAGATTTTAAGATTATTTATTCTGGAGGTGAAGATCGACATAGGGGAGTGGCAATAATTTTGGACCGGAAAACATCAACGTCTGTTCAGGGATATTGGGCCGTGTCGGACAGAGTTCTACTAGTTAAATTGAGTGGCAGACCTTTTAACATAAATGTTATTCAGGTATATGCCCCAACAGGAGAGTCCAGTGAAGATAGTGTAGAGGAATTTTATAATGACATAGAGTCTGCCTTAAAGAAATGTAAAAATTCAGAAATAAAACATCATAATAGGGGACTTCAATGCAAAAGTAGGAAATCAAGAGGATAGATACACAGTAGGAAACTATGGTTTAGGAGAGAGAAATGAAAGAGGATACAGACTAGTAGAGTGGGCAAAAGAACAGGAAATGATTGTAGGAAACACCTGGTTCAAGCAACACCCTAGAAGATTATGGACCTGGAGGAGTCCTGATAGCAGGATTAGAAACCAGATTGACTACATTCTCATTAGCAGAAGATTTAGAAACGCGCTAACAGTAGCAAAAACAGTTCCCAGTGCTGATTGTTATAGTGACCACAGATTACTCACAGGAACATTGAGGATAAAGTTGAAGAAAGTCAAGTATATAACAGGAAACACTAAATATGACTTGTGTACATTGAGTAATGACAAGGAAATACAAAACAAATTCAACATAGAAGTACAGAACAGATTTGAAATATTGTCTGATCTAGAGATCCTATTCCAGGATGTGGATGATCAATGGGAAATGTTAAAGAATTCAATCAATGTGGCTGCAGAA
Source organism: Cepaea hortensis (assembly GCA_963921405.1). Taxonomy (NCBI): domain Eukaryota; kingdom Metazoa; phylum Mollusca; class Gastropoda; order Stylommatophora; family Helicidae; genus Cepaea; species Cepaea hortensis. The sequence goes on from OY992881.1 coordinate 79,573,232, forward strand.
ACAACTATTCCAAAATTAAAGAAGGTGGGTCGTAAGAAATGGATTTTTTTTTTTTTTTTTTTTTTTTAGCATATCCTTTACAGGACTTAGCTGTCAACACCAGCATCTTTCAGCTGTATGTTGATTTCTTGGCAAGATTACGCTCAGTAGTTTGCCATTGCTTTCTGAGCGGCCGGCTCGCATACCCCGTAAGTTACCGATGCGATTTGAACCACTGCTGATTTGAACCGTCATCACGTTACCTGACGAGAGTATACGAGATTACGGAGAAACGTCATAACCTCTAAGCCACGAAGCTGGCAAGAAATGGATGACTGAGGAAATTTTACACTTAATGGAAACAAGAAGACTCAACAAAAATAATCCTGCCAAATATGAAGAAATTCACAGACAAGTCAGAATATTATGTAGGAAGTCAAAAGAATCATGGCTTGAGGAAAAGTGCTTAGAAATTGAAAAACAACACAACAGTCAAAATACCAAATTATTGCACAAAAGAATTCAGGAACTTACTAATAAAAGAACAAGTACATCAACAGGCTGTCTAAAAACTAAAGATGGCAAAATCATAATAGAAAAAGATCAGATTCTACATGTATGGACAGATTATGTGAAAGACCTGTATAATGATAACAGAGAGGAACAGTATGCTATTAGATTTAATAATGAAGGACCAGAAATTTTAAAGATGGAGGTTCAAAATGTTCTTAAGCATATGAAAGCTGGCAAGGCCCCCGGTGCAGATAACATCACAACAGAAATTATTAAAGCTTTAGAAGAATTTGGACTAGAGCAAGTCACTAGACTGCTGAACACGTTATATGATACTGGAGATATACCTTCTGAATTATGTAACTCTGTATTTATTGCAATCCCAAAGAAATCAGGAACCTTAGAATGTGATCAACATAGAACAATTAGTATAATGAGTCACATCACAAAGATTTTGTTACGAATTATCATGCAAAGAGTGAGGAAGAAAATACAACCTGAAATAGGGGAAGAACAATGTGGGTTTGTAGAAGGAAAGGGTACAGTAAATGCTGTGTATATGCTGCGAACAGTTATTGAACGTGCTTTAGAAGTAAACAAGGATATACATCTTTGCTTTATTGACTACACAAAGGCTTTTGATAGAGTTAGACATGTCAACATTGTGGATATGCTTGCAGATCTACAAATTGATGGGAAAGACATTAGACTTATAAAAAACATATATTGGAAACAACAAGCTGCCATAAGGATTGATAATGAAGTAGGACAATATCAACCTATTAAGAGAGGTGTTAGGCAGGGATGTGTAATGTCTCCAGATCTTTTTTCCCTATACAGTGAAAAATGGAATCAGCATTGGAGGACGAAACATAAATAACATTAGATATGCAGATGATACAGTATTGATCTTGGGTAGCGGGGTAGGGGTATACCCTATCAAAGGAGAAGTAAGGTGCCTCCTTCCCTCCGCTAGCCTACGGGACACCCTTGGGCAAGGTGGAGTACCCGTTTAGCCCCCCCAACAGGGTAACGTGAAGCCATGGGAGCAGGTGGTGGATTGGACTTGGGAGCAGCCGACAGATAGTTGTTGGTTATGGTTTCAAGTCAGTGACGGTGGGCAGAGGATCTCTCAGTAGAGACAATGGCTACGGTCATCCGATCAGTATGGTCACTGCCAGGAAGGAAGAATGGTAGACTTCCCTCCTTATTGATTCCCGGGCAGAGGAGGCTCGTCAGCCTTGGTTGGTATCTCTTCTAAGAGAGGGAACTCTAAATCTCAAACCTCCGCTGCCTTGCGGGTATACCCATATGGGAAAGGCTTCGGGAGTAAACCCTGAGGACAAATCCGGAGATGGAGTCCCTAAGGCAGTTCCATGTTGTAAACAACATAGTTCTGGCAACTCCTGCGACGGCACCGATGCCAAGTTGCATTGGCTACTGCCTTTCCCTTGGTCAACATCGGCGACGTGGAGAGGGGGAACCTGCTACTGGGCAACAGCTGGTTCTCCGATTTCCATTGCCCAGGCTTGTGCCCTGAAGAGGTCACTTCAGCACCGCGTAAAGCGGTGACACAACACGGGAAGTAGCATTTGCCGGTTATAAGTCTTAATGCTCGATTGGCGTAGAGCAAGGCGCCAGGGGCTACTTCCGACGGTGGGAGAGATCATCGTATCTCACTAGACAGCTACCGCCCGCCTAAGCTGGGCAGCCCCCAGTCAATAAGGTGTTGTCTCGCCACGGTTCATCTCCTCCTGAGGGTGTGTGGAGCTTAGGGGGAAATCCTGACACATGGACCGCAATCTATACACCTAACAGCAAGAAAAAAACAAAACAACCGGCCCTAAGGCTGGGAACATGGAACGTAAGAACCATGACCCCTGGCATCTCAGACGATCTAAATGAGATTGTGGATGCCCGCAAAACTGCAGTGATAAACAACGAACTGCTAAGACTGGGGATAGACATTGTCGCCCTGCAAGAGACCAGACTCCAAGAATCTGGAAGCATCAAGGAGAGGGACTTCACTTTCTACTGGCATGGCAAGCCGTGCGGAGAGACCAGGGAGCATGGAGTTGGCTTCGCTATCAGAAACAAGCTGCTCAATTCCATCATACCACCAAGTGATGGCACTGAAAGAATATTGAAGCTCCAACTCCAGACAGAGGCAGGCCCAGTTAGTATTATAAGCGTTTACGCCCCAACACTAACTGCAGCATCAGAATCTAAAGACAAGTTCTATGACGACCTTAGCAAAGAAGTCAGTGAAACACCAGAGAAACAACATCTTTTTATCCTGGGGGATTTCAATGCCAGGGTTGGCTCCGACCACGAATCTTGGCCTTCATGTCTAGGACAGTTTGGCGTTGGGAAGATCAATGACAATGGACAACGTCTCTTGGAATTCTGCAGCCACCATAATCTGTGCGTGACCAACACCTTCTTTGACACGAAACCTCAACACAAGGTGTCATGGAGGCACCCCAGATCAAAGAACTGGCACCAACTCGACCTGGTGCTCACTAAACGCAGCAACCTCCGCAATGTACGGATGACTCGCAGCTATCATGGTGCTGACTGCGACACCGACCATTCACTCGTCTCCAGCAAGGTGAAGATAAAGCCCAAGAGAATCTACAGAAGCCGAACAGAAGGAAGACCACGCATTGACACCAGTGGCACCCAAAATAAAGAGAAGGTCAACAAATTCATGCAGGCTCTAGCGGATACTCTGCCCGGCCCCACAGACGGAGATTCCACTGAGAGATGGAGTCATTTTCGCGACACCATCTACAATACAGCACTATCAACATTTGGCAAGAAGCAAACTAAGTCAACCGACTGGTTTGAAGCACACTCTGAAGAGATGCTCCCAGTCCTGGAGATAAAGAGACATGCATTCTCGATGTATAAAACATCACCTTCAGAGAAAACACTGCAGGCATTGCGAACGGCCAGAAATAGAGTACAACAGATGGCAAGAAGATGTGCGAACAGGTACTGGCTACAGCTCTCTGCTCAAATTCAAACTTGTGCAGACACTGGAAATATAAGAGGAATGTATGAGGGCATCAAGCAAGCTGTCGGTCCATCAAAAAATAAGATGGCCCCTTTACGATCAACTGAGGGGGTAATCATAAAAGATCGAGCGAAACAAATGGATCGCTGGGTAGAACACTACTCAGAGCTATACTCAGTGGATAACACTGTCAGCGAAGAAGCTCTGGAAGCCATCGATCAACAGTCCGCCATGCATGCCTTGGATAACGAACCTTGCCTCACAGAAATCAGCGAAGCACTAGACTCTCTCAAATCCGGCAAGGCACCTGGAAAAGATAGTATTCCACCTGAAATTTTAAAATGTAGCAAAGAAACAATCATCCCAGAACTGTATGCAATATTACAGCTCTGCTGGAGAGAAAAATCAATACCACAAGATATGAAAGACGCAAACATCGTTACCCTTTATAAAAACAAAGGCGACAGAAGCGACTGCAACAACTATCGCGGCATTTCCCTTCTCAGCATTACAGGCAAGATTTTTGCCAGAGTAATCCTTAAAAGATTACACATTCTTGCTGAAAGAATCTACCCCGAATCGCAGTGCGGATTTAGACCCAACAGGTCCACCATCGATATGATTTTCTCACTCCGGCAGCTCCAAGAGAAGTGCAGAGAACAGAGGAAGCCATTATATATAGCCTTCATCGACCTCACAAAGGCATTTGACCTCGTGAGCAGAAGCGGCCTTTTTAAGGTCCTTGAAAAGGTTGGATGTCCACCCACCCTTCTTAGTCTCGTGAAATCATTCCACGAAAACATGCAGGGGACCATTTTATTTGACGGCTCAACATCCCAGTCATTCAGCATCAGCAGCGGAGTAAAGCAGGGATGCGTGCTTGCTCCTACACTCTTTGGTATCTTCTTTGCTGTTCTCTTAAGGCAAGCATTTGGGACTGCCACTGAAGGCATATACCTCCACACAAGATCTGATGGCAAACTTTTTAACCCATCAAGACTCAAGGCAAAGACCAAAATAAGACCAAGATGCGTAAGAGAACTACTTTTTGCAGATGATGCAGCACTGACTACTCATACAGCAGAAGATCTCCAAAGGCTCATAGATCGTTTTGCAGCCGCCTGCAAAGACTTTGGGCTCACCATCAGCCTAAATAAAACACAGGTGATGGAACAAGATGCTGGTGCACCTCCGTCAATCAAAATCTCTAATTATGAATTGAAAGTCGTCCACGATTTTGTGTATCTGGGATCGACAATATCAGATAATCTTTCATTAGAGACAGAAATCGACAGACGCATTGGAAAGGCAGCCACAACATTTTCCAGGCTAGCTAAAAGAGTTTGGGAGAATAATAGACTAACAGAGCGGACAAAAGCTCAAGTATATAAAGCTTGTGTTGTTAGCACACTACTCTACGGGTCTGAATCCTGGACCCTGTACTCAAGACAGGAAAGGAAGTTGAATTCCTTCCACATGAGATGTCTGAGACGTATCCTGGGCATAACATGGAAAGACCACATAACAAACAAACAGGTGCTTGAAAGAGCAGATTTTACCACAGTGCACACCCTCCTCAAGCAGAGACGCCTCCGGTGGTTGGGCCACGTATCTCGAATGGAGGACGAACGTATTCCCAAAGATCTCCTTTACGGAGAACTAGCCACAGGAAAGAGGCCAACCGGAAGACCCCAAATGCGATATAGGGATGTGTGTAAACAAGACATGAAAACCATTGGAATAGATCCAGACACGTGGGAGAGAGTTGCAACAGACAGATGCTCCTGGAGAAGAGATGTACGAAACGGACTGGTGCTCTTTGAGCGCAATCAGATCCAAAAAACTGACGAGAGACGGCACAGACTCAAAGAGCAGTCACTTACTGCGGGACTTGCCTCGTCTCACAGATGCGGAAACTGTGACAGAGATTGTCATTCTCGAATTGGACTATACAGTCACCAGCGGTGCTGCCAGGCACCTCCCAAGCGGCACAACTCTATAGTCCTTCAGGACTGAAAGAGGCCTACTACTACTACTACTACTACAGTATTGATTGCAGACAATGCACAGGATCTGCAACAATTAGTAGACGCTGTTGTTGTACACAGTGAGCAGCTGGGGTTGGAATTAAATTGTAGGAAGACACAGGTTATGGTCGTCACTAGGAAGAACGAAGTACCACAATGTAATATACAAGTAAATGGGAATATTCTTCAACAAGTGAATCGGTTCAATTATCTCGGAACAGTCATAACATCTGATGGCAGATGCCTTGAAGAGATTAGAACAAGAATCGCCATTGCGAAAGTAGCCTTTAGCAAGATGAAAAACATTCTGACCAATAAAATGATGTCAATTGAAACGAGAAAAAGAGTGTTGAGGGGATACATAGAGCCTGTTCTTTTGTATGGATGTGAAACTTGGACAATGTGCAGTCAAGCTGAAAAACATCTGATGGCTGCAGAAATGTGGTTTCTGAGGAAAATGCAAAGAATACCATGGACAGATAGAAAAACCAATGACTAAGTACTACAAGAGACAAATGAAAATCGTAGATTGATTAGAGAAATTTTTTGGACATGTTATGAGAAGAAATGGACTGGAGAACTTAGTGACAGCTGGCAAGATCGAAGGGAACAGACCAAGAGGAAGACCGAGAGGAAAATACCTGGATGGCTTGGCCACATGGCATGGACGAGACAGGAACACTGAGCTGATCCACGACTCTGGTGATCGAGTGAAATGGCGAATCATGACCGCCCACGCTTTCCAGCATGGCACATGATTGATTGATTGATTCTTTGAGAGAGGGATGTATATTGTTCTTTTCCATGCCTTGTGCCTTGTGCTTACGCCACTTATCCACAAACCCACCCCCCCCCCCCCCACCCCCTCCATCTCCGCTACCTTATAGTCAACTTCATAGCCAGTTGTAAGTCCTTCGCAGGACGTGGGAGTCACTACCAGCAGTATCTCTGCTTTCTGTGACTTCTTGGTTGGTTTGCATGGGGTCGTTTCTCATTGCGTTCTGAACTACTGTCACTTGTGCTACCTTTTGATAGCAAACGATTGCTGGCCTGCACATATATTGCCCACAGCAGCTTTTCGAACTTGGCGGAATTGCGTACTGCATCCGTTACATCGCCTCAGAGTGACACATCCATATTTTTCCATTCGCTCTCCTGGGCGCACCCCGATCCCCCTAACGCAGGTTCCCTCACCGGTTGAATTAACCAATCACCGAGTTTCTGGCTGTACTGACCTTTAGGCAGTTGACCCCTTTAACACAACATCCGTTCCATTCCAGCCATGGATAGCCGTCTAAAGCTTGGACACAGATGAGTTGATATTTAGACATCCATGTAGTGTTGATCGTGTATTAGTTTAATCGATTTTTGTTTGTTTGTTCTGTGCTGACGAAGGCTTTGGCCGCAACGTTCATTGTTTTTTGTAGTTGTCTTTGGTAAAGCTCTCAACCTACTTCTCGTTTTTCAGTGATTCATTCTTGTGCCAACAGCACTGTTCCAGATCTTAACAGATACTTAAATAGCAAAAGATGAAACAACATATTTAAGGATGCTTGAATTTGGATTAAAGTTTGGTTCTAGAAGAGGGTCATATGAGAGGACAAATCTGACTTGTTTATAACCAATGTGTTACTTGAACAGTCAAAATTTGCTGGGGGAAATGGTGTATCTTTGGTTTACCCAGAATGCTACGATGTCAATTCTTAGAGGCCGAGACCAAACTACAGATGCTGGCATCTGCTTGGATTAGTTCCGTTGGTTTATTATCACAGCTTTGTGATTTTATTTCTTCAAACATTGTATTGCTAATCATACCTCCTTTAACAAACGTTCTGGTTTTCTATCTTCACTTGCAGTTATATTATCAGGGTTCTATGTCACCAGCTCCGTGATGAATGGGTTATGGACACATTTCATAATCCTGCTGTGGGTGATTTGGCAGCAGACTGCCTTACATTGGTTTTTTATTAAATGGTATGGGTGCTGGTCGTTCAGAGAGCAATGGCAAACTAATGAACGTGAACTTGCCCATGAATCACGAAAGCCAAAAAATGCTGGGGTTGACTACTACATTCTGTAAAAGATATACAACTAATTATGTCATATCTTCATAGATTTCACAGTATTCCTTCAATCTTTCTATCTTTACTTTCTGTTTTGAATGTATGACTACTTTAACTGTTCAAGTTCTTACTTCAAAAACCACAGATTATCTTTATAAACAAAGATTTTTTTTCGCTCACAGTAAATAACCTATATGCTATAGCAACAAAAAGAAAATATATATGTAAGGGTCATTCATTTGAAACCCGTTCCAATGGCTTTATTACAAAAGCATAAAAGAAACATTAACAGATGTGGTAGAATTAAACAAAGCATTCATTTTGAATGAATTATGCACCATGGGTTGGTCAGAAGAAGTCGCCGTAGGCATTCAGGCAAGCATCCCATTGCTTAGGTAGGCGACGAATGCCGTCTGCCAAAAAATAAGGATTGTGGTTGCTCACTGAACCAAGTGTTTATCATGTTCATTACATCTGCATATGTGTGAAATCGTTTCCCTTTGAGAGCTTTTTTTTAGAGGTCCGAACAAATTAAAATCACATGGGGACAAATCAGGACTATAGGCTGGATGTTGCAGAATTTCCCACTTCTTCCAAGTTTCCTGCAGAATCTTTGCAACATGCGGACGAGCATTATCGTGCAACAAAATCACACCGCAATAAAGCATGCCGTGTCGTTTATTCTTGATGGCTTTGTGCAGCTTGCTAGTTTTTCCAAGTAGTGGGTAGAGTTGATGTTGACACCAGGTTCTTTAAAGTTGGCCAACAATAGCCCTTCATGTTCAAAAAATGCGCTCAGCATAATCTTACCAGCGGAAACCTGTAACTTGAATTTTTTGGCTTTTGGTGATCCAGCATGCTTCCATTGCATGCTGTCTCTCTTTTGCTGCTCGGCTCAAAGTGGTGACACCATGATTCATCGCCTGCTACTATGCGGAAGAGAAATGCATCACCCTCCACTCTGTAACGCGGCAAGTGGTTCAAACACCATCCCTTGCATTCCTTTTTTTGGTGGTCGGTCAACATCCATGGTACCCACCGTAAACACACCTTCCGATATTGCAGTTTCTTATGAACGACCTTTTGAATTGTCCCAATTGACACATAAAATTCTTTCGCTAGCGAACGTATGCTTCAACAATGGTTCATTTTTACTGCTGCATCAATTTTGGCGATGGTTTTTTTCTGCTGCAACAATATGTGTTTGACCCGGCCTTCGAAGATCTGTCATGAACTGACGTCCTTTCCGAAACATTCATGCCCAGTCTGTCACTGTTGTCTTCGACACACATTTGTTACCGTATGCTGCCTGCATTCTTCGATGAATGTCCACTGGTCGACATCCTTCAAATGAAATAAACCGAATCACCGCTCTTTGAGCTTCTTTGGACGGAATTTGGAATCAACCCGGCCATATTCTCAACGGTCAGAAACAGAACCTATGCATCATGGGACGACAAGCATGTGCTCTTTTATTCATTGGTCAGTACTTATCACATGACTATGACATGATCATGTTCAACGTACGCAATTACGCGCAGTGCGGCATGAACGGATTTCAAATGAATGCTCCTAATATATAAGCCGGTCTCCCTGGTCTAGAGGTTACACGACTTTCTCCGTAATCCTGTATACTCTCGTGAGTAATGTGATGTGCACAAGAATCGGTAGCGGTTCTCCCCGCATCTGTACCTTACAGGGTATGTGAGCCGGTCGCTCAGAAAGCAATGGCAAACTACTGAGCGTAATCTTGCCAAGACTGAAAGATGCTGATGTTGACAGCGATGTCCTGTAAAGGATATGCGAACCCCCCCCCCCCCCAAAAAAAAAAACACACACAAACACATGCATGCACACACACACACACACACACACACACGGGCGAGTCAGGTAAATGTAGATGGTGTTTTCTACAGGTGTCATTAGGTGACAGCAACATCAAACTTTATATTCCCATTTGTCATGTGACATTTTCGCACCCACCTTGTGACACTGGTTTGAGTCATTCCATGAGAATGTCTTTTATGTTGTCAATTCATTATCTTGTCGGTGCTCTCTTGTTATCATATTTATATAGCATATGTTGAGTTGAGTTGAGCTAAGAACTGACGTCACTGAACTCGGGACATTCCCATATGCGCTCCACCCTCTTGTTCAATAACCAGTGAAGAGTCACACTACTAATCGTTCCCGCCACTATCTGATTAAAAGTTCTCCTGGTCTTCCCTTTCCATTGTGAGATTCTACTAGAACCCTTGCCGATCCCCCCACAATCTCACCCTTTCTACATACAGGTTCTCAATCGGTTCCTCCACCTTCTCCACCTGGTCCCACAGGCGCATGACCACCTCTCCCTTGTCCATAGGAAATCTACCACCAGGAGGTGCTATCAGCTTGTTCCTTCCCCCACACTCCTGCATGGTCATGGCAAAAAATCCTGTTTTGTCTTAATCCATGACCCTTGACCATATTCATGGCTTCATGCTGGGGGTGATCTCTATCTGCAGAACTCTCAGGTACCATTTGACAGGACCCTATGCCTATCCACCATTGTTGGTAGCTCCAGGACATGCCTCATGCATATAATTGGTGTGTCCTTTGTGCACCCCAGGATCACCCGCATGGCTGCAGTCTGTAAACATTCCAACCTTTCAAGCTGGCTCTTCGATACTGTCAGCAGCCCCAAGCCATACTCAATGACAGAAATTATTAACTGCTGAAAGAGCCTGTATTGCTTCCTCAGCTCTACCATGGTTGCTGCCATTGCCATCAATGCATAAAATCCCCTACCAGCCTTCACCACCACATGATTCTTAAAAGACATTCACCTGTCAAAGGTTATACCCAAGTACCTCAATTTACTCTCTCTACTAAGATGACATCCATTCAATATAATACACGGGACCTCTGCCTTTACAATCCGGTTATCCAGGGAGTACTACACAACCGATGCCTTGTCTAGGTTTATAATGGCCCCTTTGTTCCTGCACCACTCCACCACCCTGTTTATTGCCATATGTAAGTCTTCAGCCAAACTGTCCCTGTCTCTGCCCTGTCTGTACTCCAGCACATCATCTGCAAATGTCAAGATTCTGTCAACACCTGATGTCTCAATAGCTGCGGCTTTGCTGGTGTAGACATTACAGAGCACTGGGGACATGATATATATTTCTCAACATTATTTCCACCAACATTGATGCACTTATCCCATCGTTTTATAAGTCCTCCCAAACCAGCTGCATAGAACTGCGTGCTCTGTTTTCTAAACCACGTTTTCACTTCACATTCAACTTCGGCGTCATTCGCGGAATGTCTCCTGCCATGTTGGGTTTTCAGTGGACCAAAAAGGTGGAAATTGCTAGGGGCCAAATCGAGGCTGTAAGGTGGATGTTCCAGAACTTCCCACCTTAGTTGGTTAATTTTCTCCTGAGTTAATCGAGCCGTATGTGGTCTGGCATTGTCATGAAAAAGTAACACTCCTCTAGTCAGCAGTCCTGGACGTTTTCTTCGAATTGCATCATGTAGCATTTATAGAACTTCACAGTACGATTCAGAATTCACATTGTCACCTTTCTTCTTGAAATTTTTTGAAAGCACCCCTTGACAATCCCAGAACTCTGTCAGGATAACCTTCCCTGTTAATGGCATAACCTTGAATTTTTGGACACAAGGCGAAGAAGGACACTTGATATGATGATGATGATTCTATATAAATGAGAGTCTTGATGGTTAGTGCACTTACTTACCAAAACATTGGTCCAGGTTAAGTTGTGACGGGGTTTACAACTCACTTTCATAAAAATAGGTATTGAGTATACTTCAAAATGTTCTGATAAATTTTTGTAATGGGTATGCGTCATTCCATTCTATGACCTAGAACAGGGGTCACCCAACTACGGCCTGTGGGCTGGATCCGGCCTGCGACGTCATTTCACTCGGCCCGCCGACGGTACTCAAACTTGCTTGATATAACGTATGGAACACGAGACGTGATGCAATTTAAATGTAAATATTATGTTTTTATTATATATTTTATTTATATTATTATAATAATAGGAGATCTTCACACGTACGGAAACCTCCTGGCTGCAATGTGTCCTAAATTTACTATATTCAATTATAAATTATTGTGTCTAGATTCCCTTGTTTATTGCAATGTTTGCTTATTTCGCGCCATCCCAAGTCCTTTCCTGGCTCGTGGTAGTGCCGCCTGCGCTCTGACGTTACCATGATTTCCATGGCAACAAACACACACACATCTTTCCCTCCCCCAGATGCGTCCGTCTGTCAACACAAGTTCTATGCTTCAGAAATATTTACTTCTTTTTGCCAGTCATCTATCTTATAGGTATGTAACAAGGATTTCTTTGTTTGACAGTGATAGGTAAGTGAACTGCAAGAGTGAATGGAGGCAATAAAGTAGCAAACATAGCATAAAAATGCCATAGACGCCTCATGTTATTACGAAAATATTATCCCCAGCTCAGAAGAATTCCCCAGTCAAGGTGTTAATTAAGCTTATCTCTAGGCCAGTGTTTTTCAACCTTTCTGCTGGAGCAGATCCTTATGCAAATGTTTACGTTGCTCAAGGAACGCTGTGCGATGATCCAAGTGTTTGTCCTACTTTATGTAATAAACCAGATGGGCAGAGATGTTGCATGTAGGCGATTTCGGTTTGTTTCAGCAGAACCCCAGTTGAAAAACTCTGCTCTAGGCTGTTTATTTTGACCGGCCCTATATATATATTTTGTAAACCTTATTATGAGATATATTCTATTACCAAAGGTACCTATAAACTTTATATGTACCTTTGGTGAGCCGTAGCTTCACCAGTGACCCCTAGTCCTCTGATTTTCTTGTGTTTCAAGAGGATGTTAATTATGTTTCTAATTCAATGTCTTCTTCATTTTCAGATCCCGTGTACTTCACCCTTCAATATGGCTACTAAGAAAAGAAAAGTGGACGTCGAGTGTCATATTTTCAATGAAGAATGGGGAGTAAAGTACTTCTTAGCGGAAACAAAGGACCAGAAAACCAATTGCCTAATATGCAGCGAAAGTGTTGCCGTTTTGAAAGAGTACAATCTTCGGCGTCACTACGAAACAAAACATCTATCAACATATTCAAAGTTTTCTGGAAAGTTACACCTTGAGATAAATGAGTCCATGAAACGTGGTTTAGAAACAAAGAAATCTCTTCACGAGAAAGTGTGCTGACAATGAATCTGTCACTTGTGCAAGTTACAAAATAGTGCATAAGATGGCAGAACGAGGAAAACCATTTACTGATAGCAACTTCCTCAAAGAGTGTATGGTGGAAGCAGCAAATAACTTGTGTCCTGAGAAAGCTGATTTGTTTGGAACTATCAGCCTTTCAGCTAGTTCAGTTGTGCAAAGAATAGAAGAACTTGGAGAGAACATAGTGCTACAGATACACAAGAATACTAGGAACGTGTTTTGGTATTCTCTGGCACTGGATGAGTCTACTGATCTCTCGAGTACGTCACAACCTTTCATGTTCATTCGTGGTGTCAATTTGGACTTTTGGATAACGGAAGAGTTGGCATCCATTTGCAGCATGCATGGAACAACAACTGGTAAAGACATTTACATGGAAGTGCAAAATGTTTAGCAAGACTATAATCTTCAGTGGAATCAGCTTTGGTGTGTTACAGTTGATGGAGAAAAAAACATAACTGGAGTCTGATGGGACAGATTAGGACTCATTTGGAAGATTTGCAAATTCCGGGCGCTCTGTTCATACACTGCATCATACATCAGCAAGCACTCTGTCTGAAAGACGTAGATATTTCTTGTGTACTAAAACCAGTCGTTTCTGCTGTGAACTTCATTCGGGGGCATGCATCCAATCACTGTCAGTTCCAAGCTTTTCTTGAAGAAATTGATTCTGAATTCTGTGACTTGCCTTTTCACACACCAGTGAGGTGGCTCAGCTGTGGTAAAGTCCTGTTTCATTTTTACAAGCTCTGAAACGAAATAGATGTTTTCCTCACTGAAAAAAGATAGATCTGATCTATAACTGTCAGATCCTACCTGGCTGTCAAAGTTGTCATTTTTGGTCGACATCACATCCCACATGAATGAACTGAATTTGAAACTTCAGGGAAAGGATAACTTCATCTGTGATCTCTACAGAATCATCAAAGGATTTCGGAGACAGCTGTCATTGTTTGGAGCACAACTGGAAGGAGAAAACTTTTCTCATTTTCACTGTTTTAAAGAGTTTTGCGCTACAATCACCGAAGATGTAAACCTCCATTTCCCAAAAAAAATTATTTGTGACACGAAGAAGCATTTTTTGGAGAGATTTTCAGATCTTGACAGAATTGAGAGTAACATTCTTTTTTTTCCAGAATCCATTTGATTGTAACCTTGATGGTGTGCCAGTTGAACTACAGTTGGAGCTCATTGATTTACAAGCAAATGTCTTGTTGAAAGAGAAGCACAGAGAAGGAAAACTTGTTGAATTTTACCACTGCTTACCTGATGTTGAGTTTCTGAAACTGAAGAAATTTGCTGCTGGTATGGCATCAATGTTTGGAACAACTTATGTCTGTGAGCAAACATTTTTGTAAAATGAAGTATGCTAAGTCAACACATTGAACGAGATTGACTGATGAACATTTGAAAGCAATTCTCTTGATTGGATGCAGCAATTACAATTACAAACTAAACTTTGATGATATTTTGAAAGCCAAATATCAGTTTCACAAATCTCACTAACCTTTTTGCTGCTTAGTTTATGAGATTCGGATATGTGCACACTAGGTCTGATGTAACTATCTCTTTGCTAACGTCGCCTTCTTTGATAACTTTTTTAGTAAAATATGTTGGTTGTCTTTATTTTTATGTGTGCTTTGCACGCCACACACCCATGATTAACTTAGTTGTTCGTCTTTTTTCCCACAGTTTTCGTTCTGGCTTGCAAGTATTGTTAAAGTTAGTTGCATATCCTTTACAGGGCGTTTGCAGTCAACACCAGTATTGTTTGCTGTTGTTGATGTCTTGGTAAGTTTACATTCAGTAGTTTGCCATTGCTTTCTGAACGACCGGCACCCATACCATAGCGTAAAATACCAGTGCAACGCTGTCTGCTGCCAAATCGTGTGCAGCTGTTTCAAAAGCGGGTATACGGGATTTCGAACTGCGTCCGTAAGACCTTCGCCATGGAGACCGGTGCAAGTATTGTACAGAATGAGTATCCGGCCAAGTCCTTCATTTTGTCAGTTATCCGTCCCGCCGTGAAAAAAGTTTGGTGACCTAGAACATGCAAAGGTCTAACACTTCACATCCCAACTGCAATAACTGCTATGGTACTATCAGTTCCTGTTAGAATTTAAAAACAAAGATTTTACTTTACTTACTTTAGGTAACAAATGTAATCAAGAAACTGTTTTCTGTAATATACTTTCAGGTAGAAAGTAAACTTTTAGGCAGGGAAGTAAGTTGGACTTTAGGAGCAGCACTTTGCACTCTGACTGACAAATTCTCCTTTTCTCCAATTCTTTGAAAGTGTACATTGGTAGTGTTTAGGTAAGTTTTTTTTTTTAGGATACCTGTTTTTTTTTTTTATGTTTGATCATTATTTTCTTTCTTAGTTTTCACCTCCTTCTTTCATTGTGTTCATAACATTTACTGTGCTAAAGGTTACACAAAACAAGGCAATGCAACGTGCTTAATAATGAAAAACAATATGGAGATACCAACAAGCTCAAGTTGACTGCTGTTTTCTTTGAATTTGTTCACATTGACATCTGAAGGTGTAAGCAAGAAGATGAAGTAATATTTTATATTTTAAGTGTTTTACATACTGATAAATAAACTGAAGAGCAACAGAATTCAGGTCATTGGACAGCCATGTCTACATTCCATTCACTGTGTCAAATATTTTTCTTAAAACATTTATAGCCAGTCACAGGTTTATTTCATGGTCCTTCTTCTTTATCTTCCTCTTCTTCTTCTTCTCCTCCTCCTCCCCTCTTCTTACTCATCTCCCTTCTTCTTACTCATCTCCCCTTCATTTTCCTCATCATATTCTTCTTTGTGGGTTGGAAAAGATAATACAATATACACATTTTGAACACTAATAGAAAGATTGATTGAGATACACAGAGACCTTTGTTTGTACATTATAGATTACACCATGTCACATGATCTAGTGAAACATGGTGGAATTTTTGAAAATGTAGGTGGATATTAAAATTGTCAGCAAAGATCTTAGAATTATAAACAATATTTACTGCTGGAAACAAGTAGCATCAATTAAAATGAAAACTGCAGTGGACAACTGAATTTAGTTGAGTCAAGAAGCTACATACAGCACTCAGGACATTCCCATATGCGTAACAGATTAGACTGAGTACGGCATATCAAGGTACTCAGGTCAGCGTACCAAATAATTACCCCAACCCAGTCAGTTAGTGTTTAGGGGTAGGGCAGTGTAGTAGGGACGCATTTAAGAAGCTTACTGTAGGAAGGTCAGTACTTTGTATTGTGTCTGGTAAACAAATCAGTGTTGTTGCATGGATTATAAGGTCGCACAAGGTAGTACTTAGTTTATAATGTTTATCAAGAAAAGTGTGCTGCAGTGACCCTTCTAGTCTAATGAGAAAAGCATGATAAAGTGCTCACGGATTAGAAGGGTATTTAAGAGAAGCAGATTGCTACACAAAAACCAATTGGAGGCAAGTTGAGCTTAGAGGTCCGAAGAGGGGGCTGCCGAAAGTCTGCAGTTCAGTTTAGAGTGGTGAAGGGGGTGCTTCCCGAAGTTTAGCTAGTTAGCTGGGAGTTCACCTCAAGATTCATACTAGAAGAAGTTAGTTGAGTTTGGCCTGAAGCAGTTTTGACTTAGAGTTAAGATGAAGTGCAGTGCAGAATTGCAGTGCAGTGCAGTATCAGAGCTTATACTTAGAGTTCAGCAGCTTGGAGTTGAAGTTCAATAGATATTAGTTTTTCTAAGTTTTTAAAGGTTTTTTTTGGGGGGGAGGGGGGGGGGGGGTGCAGGGGAGTTAAACAGTAGGCAGTCCTGCTGAGAGTTTAGCAACTTATCCCATAGAAGATAGTTCAGGCGTCAGTCTTTCTATGTGGTCAGTGTTTAATTGGAAATTGTTTTGGAACATTGGTGAATTGTGTTCCTCGATATACGAAGTCCATACACTGACACTCTTCCGCTGTTTATGCTTCACCTCGACACCGCAAGGTACAAGAGGAACCTGAAGAGATGAGATGAGGTGGTGAATTGTGCTTAATAAATTGATATTTTTGGTCACGATGTTTATTCTTTAATTCTGATGTTGGGAGAGGGACTGCTACAGGTGTTGATTGGTTACCGGCGTTACTAGTAGAGCAGGTCACGAAACGACCAGTGTTGGACCACATATATAACACGGCTTACACACCTAGTGCACTGTTACATATGTGCTCCATCCTCATCTTCAACAACCGGTGAAGAGTCCCAACACTAATGGTACCAGATGCAATCTAATAATGTCTCTCTCTGGCCTTTCCTCAGAATATAGCGTGTTGGCCAGATCCATACAATTATCTCCAGGCCATGATGATTGATCTGTTCCTCAAAGTCATAACATCCCAAGAGAGTCTATGATCTAATCCCGGATAGTAAGATAATTGTTCTAATCTATCCGTCACTCTCTCAAACAAATGATTACACAATGTCAACACCCAGGGGAATGTTACACATTGATTAGAGAAGAGTGGAATAGAAAGAAAGTTTAAACAAACACATACATCAAGATCTGAGTCAGACTTATGATAGACCAATATAGACACAACTTCTCACTCGCTCAGTGAATTACTAAATACCATATGTCGAAGTTATAACAATACAGTTTTAATAAAAACTGACTAGACAAGAGTGAGAATACTTGTGAAGATCATAATGGAAACGGTTCTTGAGAAGAATCTGTCTGAGGCGTCATCTCATCACAGTATCATAACTGATAATCTTGATGTCATGCATACTGTGTTCAGTTAGCACCCAGTGAAGGAGAGAAAAAAATAAATGGAGATTCCCTACTCTAGCAAGATGCAGACTAGATTAAAGAGAGACATACAAGTGCAAGATAAGATATGTATATCAATGTTATAATTATAATATATCAAAATAAATACAAATATGGTTTATAATTAAGTGATGTTACACAGGAAATTGCTGCATTAGTGTGATTCAGCAGACTCGAGAGTGACTGATTCTGTGACAATGCATAATATAAACATGATCCCAAAGGGCCCTGACCACATCTGCCTTGTGCACCAATACACTACCCAGTTGTACAGATGCAGCCAATCTCTCTGCTTACTCATTACCCACACATCAGCATGTCCTGTGAAAAAGATCCAATAAATGCTCTCTGTCATTGATTTCTTAATTGAAACATGCCATTCTGCATAAAGCATGCCTGTCTCCACCTTACTCAACATACTCTGTAAGTCAGTTACAATCAGGACATTATGTGCAGTTTGTTCTCTAACCAGTGGATTTTTCCACCAGTCAGTATAATTTAATGTCAGAGAAAGAGTACTGAAGTGCTATTATTGAACCTGTTCTGCTGTATGGTAGTGAATCTTGGAATGTGAATGAAAAAACTGAGAAGAACTTGCAGACAATGGAGATGTGGTTTCTGGAACAAATGTTGCAATACATTGGATAGCC
This sequence comes from Cepaea hortensis, assembly GCA_963921405.1. Classification (NCBI taxonomy): domain Eukaryota; kingdom Metazoa; phylum Mollusca; class Gastropoda; order Stylommatophora; family Helicidae; genus Cepaea; species Cepaea hortensis. Next base: position 79,591,525 of record OY992881.1, read on the forward strand.
AGAGAACTAACAGTGATTGTCTAGAAAAGACTAATGGAAGTAGAACATTATTAACAACTAAGATATAAAATGTTTTCTTAGGTCGTGTAATCAGGGAATCAATGGTAGAAGGGGGATTGAGATTGCGGGGGATCAGCAGGGGTTCTGGAAGAATATCAAAACTGAGAGGGAAGACCATGAGAACATTTAATCAGATAGCGGTGGGAACAATTAGTAGTATGACTCTTCGCTGGCTGTTGAAAGAGGGGACGGAGCACGTATGGGAATGTCCTGAGTGCAGTGATGTCGGTTCTTAACTCAACTCAACTCAGCTCAACTGGTAGAAGGGGTAGATGGAGAGAAATGGAGGGAGTCTCCGTGGCGAAGTGGTCAAGCCGTTTGACTCGGGCTCCGAAGGTTGTGGGTCCGATTCCGGGCCGTGTCCTTCGGTTCAAGAGTGAAATTTTTTCGGAGACTCCTGTGGGTCGTCGCTAGAGCTACAGAGATCGTACTTTGTGCGATGCTTTCCGCGCTGCGGAAAGAGACCGAGCCATATGGGATAAAACCCGGTGCAATTAAGTCGACCCTGTCGACTTTTAGCGACTTTTTTTAAAGGAGAGAATGATTTTTGATGGTCTGAGATAATGGCATGGAGAAATATCATCTATAAAATTCATCCTGATCACCAAGGTCTCAGATCCGTTGAAAACCTGAATGCATGTGCCATTTTGCATGACTTAAGGTGAAATTGTCACCGCTCTTCCCTTATAGAATGAACAATAAATTAGTGTTAATTTCTTTATTTTTTCTCAACTTTTTTTCAGATGCTGATTAAAATATGACCAATATCCTTTGTTTGTTGACCAAACGCTGTTAACAGCAAGACTTCATCAGATATTATCTTGTTCACTGTGTGGGCACAGTTATAACAATTTTGTCAATACATTTTCAGGCATTTTGATATCTTGACAAAGGTATCTGCACAGTATTTGTTTGATCTACTCTTTTTTTAAATAACCACTTTGATCTGATTTTCTTATCTCACCAGTTTGTTGTACTTTTATAATTTTTTGCATGTGGCATAACAGGCTGTTTTATAAGATCTAATCAAACTGCAGATTATTTTTCTTTATAATATCTGTTTTATCAAAAGTCATATTTTTTCATACTGATGTTTAGTTATGTGTGCTAGCTCAGATCTCTTACACTACAGATTCCAGAGAGAAAACTCGGGGCAAAGGTATCTTGTTTGCTGATAGAAGAAACTGTCTCTGGGTACTCAAGAACACAGCCAAGAAGTGGATCCTTGAAAAGATCGATGCAGGTGTTCTTGGTACCTCCCAGAAGTGAGAAAGAGGAATTAAGATATGGAGGATAAGCTTGGTGCAATAAAGTTGCATAGGCTTGGTACCTCCCTGACATGTTCCCCTCCTTTAGAAATTATATGCGAATCCACACTGTTTTATGAATGTGTATTCTTACTTAAGCTACACAAACATTTACAAACAGTTAGAATTATGGAAGAACTATGAGGTTTAACAAGCTACCACTGTGTTTATTTATTTTTCATGATGATTCAATAAAATGAGGCGAATCAATGATGATTTTAGCTAAAGGTGTTGTTATGCTATGAGAGGATAGTGTATGAGCAAATGGCAAGTATAAGATTATACTAAACTTTAGGTCCTTAGGTCATGCTCCCCGGTGAGGCGCGTTGCACTGTCAGCTTGTAGAGGATTCCAAATGGGTCCTTGCACAAGGATTAGCCGCTGTTTTGTGAGTGGAATGCTGACTGTCAATGGCTCTCATGAGAGCTGAAAATAAACAAAAGAAGTTGGGTAGTCTGTCTAATCTACACATCTCATAACACACATGCACATGCGCGCGCGCGTGTGTGTGTGTGTGTGTTACATAACCATACATACTTCAAAACATACAAATATCTCATCTCATCTCATCTCATCATGTTCCTCTTGTACCTTGCGGTGTCGAGGTGAAGTATAAACTTCGTGAGAGTGCCCGATTATGGGCTTCATATATCGATATTCCCATGGACTCTGCTATTCCCTCCGTCCAACGTTTACGTGGTCGGCCTCTTCCTGTTTCCATCTGGTCTGTACATCATTGCTTGCTGTGGTATGCTGTTGACTGGTAACCTACTTGCACATCCAAACCATTTGACTTGCTGTTTTCTGATAAAATCTAGTGCTGCCTTAACCCCCACTTTAGTCCTGATTTCTTCATTTCTGATCTTATCTCTTCTTGATACGTTGAGTATTCTTCTCGGGAACCTCATTTCTGTTGTTGTGATTTTTCTTTTCTCTTTTTCTGTCATTGTCCAGGTTTGGCATTGGTAGCATAGAGTTGGCAGGAAGATTGTGTTGTAAAGTGCTTTCTTAGTAGTTATTGATACATGTTTGTTCTTTAGTATTGGTGCCATTTGTCCAATGAGTTGATTTGCCTTATTGCACCTATTTTTGATCTCATCTTCTGATCTGCCATTTGATGATATTATACTTCCTAGGTACTTGAAACTCTTCACTTGTTTCAAGGGATGTTCGTTTAGGTGAATTGTTGTTGTCTGTTCTTCTTTAGTTATAGTCATTACCTCTGTTTTGCTTGTGCTAATTTTCCTGTTATGTTCCCTACACATTTCGTTTAGACTATTCATGTGGTCTTGTAATTCAGCTTCTGATTTTGCTATTAGTGCTTGGTCGTCCGCAAAAAGGAGTTCTCTAATGGTTAGATTTGCAGTTGGTTCTTCTTCTGTGTTCTCGTCATATGGTATTCTTGCTATCTCTGCTTGGCTGGTTTCTTTACATATGTTGTCTATATATGTTATGAACAAGAGAGGGGACAGGACACAGCCTTGTCATACTCCAGATCTTATGGTGAAGGGTTCTGAGTGTCCTCCAGTTGCTCTCACTATGCATTCACTGTTGTTGTATAAACTTTTACATAGGTTTGTTAAATGTGTACTCACTCCATATTGTTTAAGGATTTGCCACAACTTGTTTCTATCTACTCTATCGAATGCCTTTTCTTGGTCGACAAAGGCTAAGAAGAGTGTTTCATTGAATTCGATTGATTTTTCTATAATTTGTCTAAGAGCAAAAATTGCATCTGTGCATCCTTTGTTTTTCCTAAATCCAAGTTGTGTTTCGCTTAGCTGGGGTTCTAAAGTAGTTCGTAATCTTTTTTCAAGAATTTTGCAAAATATTTTCCCAGTATGACTCAACAGTGAAATGCCTCTGTATTGTGTGCAGTCTCTTTTGCTGCCTTTGTTTTTCCAAATTGGGATAATTATGGCATTTCCCCAATCTCGTGGCGTCTGTTGTTCTACCCAAACATGATTGAATAGTCTATGTCTTGCTGCTTTAATTAGTTCATTTGGTATTTGATCCTGTCCTGGTGATTTGTTCAATGGGGCTAATCTGATGGCTTCTATAATTTCTTCTTTTAGTATGTCTGGTTCTAGTTCTTCGGTGACATCTGTATAGGTCTCTTGAATTCCTGTGACATCTGATGGGATGTTGAGAAGTTGTTCGAAATACTGCTTCCATCTTATTAGGATTTGCTTTTGTTCACTTATTGGTTCTCCATTTTCGCTATTAATTATTTCAGTTGGGTCAAAGGGTTCTCCTCTGGCTCGCATTGCACCTATCTTTTTGTAGAAGTTTCTAGTTGCCTCCTTGTAGTTTTTATTTAGGGTTTCTCCATAATCTTCCCAGTCTTTTTGTTTTTCCCTCTTTACTATTCTATTCACATGTCTTCTCGCTATTCTATATTCTATGCGATCACATTCCTGTTTGCTCTTCAACCACTTGTTATATTTTTTCCTTTTTGTCTTTTACCGCTTTCTTTACTTCTGCGTTCCACCAACTTGTTGTTTTCTTTATCCGTGTTTTGCGTTTTTTCGTGGTTCCACATGTTGTTTTTGCAGTATTTAAAATGCTTGATTTGAACATCTCCGATTCTTCTTCCACTGTTTTTCTCTCTGTAGGTAATTTTTCAAAGAGTTCAGTTAGTTCTTTCTCATAATTTTCCCGTACTGCCTCGTCTTTAAGGTTTTTTAAGTTTACTGATTCACATGGCATGTATTTTCCTGCTCTTTGTTTTCTTCTTCTGATTGTTCTTATTGTGGCAACGACTGCTTTATGATCTGTGTTTATACTGAAATTGGGCACTGCCCTTGCATCTAATATATTTCTCTTTCTGTTATTTCTTGTTAATATAAAATCAATTTGGCTTTTAGTATCTAGATCGTTCCATTTATACCAGGTGTATACTTGTGAATCTTTATGTTTATAGAATGTGTTTGTTATATAGAGGTTGTGTTGGCTGCAAAGCTCTAATAGTCTACTTCCGTTATCATTCCTTTCATTTTGCTGATCTCCGAATGCTCCCATATGTTTTTCTATGCCCACTCTGTTATGTCCTAGTCTTGCATTGAAGTCTCCCATAACTATGATGTTGTCCTGCTTATCTATTTTATTTAGCACGTCATGTATGTCTTCGTAGAAGTCCTCGCATTCTTGCTCATTATTGTTTGCATTACATGGTGCGTATATTTGTACATATGTTGTATTTGTTTGTTCTTTTATTCTCACTGTTATGATTCTTTCTGATATATATTTTATTTCTAGTATTCCTCTTGCTAGCCGTGGTTCAATGACTATTCCCACACCGTGTCTTGCCCTTTCTTGCTGTTCTACTCCAGAGTAAACAAACATGTAACTGCGGTGGAGCTCCTTGCATCCTTTCCCCTTTGTTCTGGTGTCCGCTACTCCCATCAGTCCAATTTTCCTCTCTTCCATTGTTTCTATAAGCTCCTCTTCTTTACTATTGAAACCACAGATGTTGATTGTGCCTATTTTTTGAATCGCTGATCCATCTCTTAGTCCATTAACATTGCCGGGTCAATATCCGTTTGGGTCAGTCCGTTTATACTTCGTATATACATACAAATATATGCATTTTAAAAAAAAGTCTACTTCAGAGCATAAATATGCATTCACATAACCCTATGTAGATGAGTGTTTCTCATCTAAAATCATGTCATTTACTCTCTCCCCCGCCCTTTCACACTCTCTGTCTGAAGGACTTTAGTCGCACATCCTTGTCATACATCAAAGGTCTTCACTTCCCTGTCTGGATGAATGAGTGTCCTAAGTCCTCCGTTTGGCCTCTTGCAGACATCATCAGCAGATAAAGTGAACTGGTGAAAATTCTCCCTCCAAGTGGTTTCACACCAATTTTGGTAGGCATTCTAAGTGTTGGTCTAAATAATCAATTTTATTCTGTACGCTATCAATAGGCTGTCCACCCTTGTGACATAGTAGATGGTCTCCCCTCTAGTTTTGCTTAAATTACATTTCAGATCGTATATTTCATTATATACATTGCTAGGAAAACGATCTTTTTCTATTTTCCTATGTTTGTATATATCCATAGATATGCATGTATACTTGGCGAGAATTTAATCTCCTGTAGATCTAGTGAATATTCTATGGCTTTTAAACTATATATTATACAGTATAGTATAGAAATATTATTTGTGCATGCCTACTGCCCCAGCGCAAGTCTGGCTGAGTAACATACTCAGTTTTGGTCTGCGAACCTTGTGGCAACACCGAGAATCTGCCTGGTCACTTGTTGTCAGCCGGCAGATCATGTTTCCCGTCCATTTCAGAGATTAACCTGATACGGGAAGGACACAGGAGAGCCAGAAACTAGCTGTACGAGACTTTGTAACTAAAAGAAAAACCATACCGGCGATATTAAGCCATAGGTTCGAGAGAACCAATTTGAGAAATATTTCACTACCCCAAGTATCTAGAAATTAATGAGCTAGTGGCCACTGTTCCCCCGTTGATAGGTGTGATCACAAATATTTGAAGTTCTGCACCTTCATTAGTGGTACTGTGAGACAGCAGCCTGCAGCAACGCATACTTACCTGTCTTGAACACCCTGCTTATTGCCGGAGAGTGTGAATAAGCAACCTGAACTGGAACTTCACCCAAGTCGACAACCCGGAGTGAAGTCTTGAGCTAAGTGACCGACCTCCTCGGCTGACACCTTTAGCTGGCCAACTGTCTAGGATTTGATTGCCTGCGCACTAGGGAGACTATACCTTTACACGCCACACATTTTTCAATAAATTAATTGTTATATGTGATACCAGAATCATACCTAGCCTGTTCCTGTTATACTCTAGTTAACATTAGGATATTGAGAGAACAAAGTAATGAAAGTTGTAACTTCATAATTGTAATCTACCTCTGTGTTGTGAGAACGGATTAGTTAAGGGTGCTCTTTTACTTACAGGCACAAGTAAAGGGATTCACTAAAGCCTACTGTCTAGAGTACTTCTTCTTCTTTGCGTTCATCCAGAGTGTTTTTTCAGATGTGCTTGCTGTGTGTCCAGTTAGGCACCCTTGAGCCGAAACCCTTAGGCTAACACATCCGACTTTTAGCGTGCAATTTTGACCAGGTTAGCATTCCTGGGGGACTCTCACTTTCTCTCCACATGCCAGCTGGTCAAGTTGGAACAGTCGAAGATTTCACAGTCACCCTCAAGGGAAAGCAGGGACAGTCCATGACATTTTCCGCCATCCAGGTTGGCTTCCATAGTTGCAGGGCCGACACATAGCGCCCTGGTGCTGGGCTCACCGAGGGAATTGTCACGTCCTGCTCATGGCTGCTTTAATTCCTCACTTCAATATATTGGGCGTTTCGTTCGCCCCAATCCATTCCTGCACAAACCAGACTGGTCCGCAGACGGTGTCCACTCAGCGAGTTTTCGATTCGGACATGTGCCTGTCATTGTGCCCGGGGACAAAATAGTCAGAGCACGACTCTACAGTTCCTGGCACGATAGACATTAAGAAAACTATCTGGTCAGAGCTGTTCTGGACATGAGCAGTGTTTGGAAACTAGGTAGTCAGAGCTGTTCCTAGCACGAAAGACATTTCACTCGGACATAATTGCGTAGTGCCAATTTTTATTTTGCCACCCGTAGGCCGGCACTTCCGACTTCGGCGGGCATTTTTTTATGAGGTTAGCCTTCCTCGGCTGTCTAGAGTACTAGTACGGTTGTTCGCTTTACCTATCCTTGCCTGGACACTGTTTGAAGACTTGGTCATTCCTGGGACTTGTTTAAATCATACTTGTTTAAATCACACAGCTTAGTTGCGAGCCATTTCAGACTCTTCTTCAACAGTAATTAGTCTTTTGAAATTCTGAAATCTGTTGGTTGCTATTTCTGATCATTGTCTATCAAAATAGTCAACCTAACCCTCAGGAATTTCTCATGAGTTGTCAGTCTCCTATGTGTGTGCAGAACGAATCTAAAGGTCTGTCCTGTATGTAAATAGGCCACACACTCACGTGGCTTGGATAATGTTGGATTTCTTCAACTTATAACAACAGAAGTTTCATAGTGAAATACTAAAGGCTAGTGCTGAAACAATGAGTAACACAGAAAATCACAAAGCTTGAAGTTTGAAAGAGTAAAATGGGAAACAGAAAACTAATGCAAGCCCTCAAAACAGCAGACAAATTAATCAAGATAATATATTGGTATTCCATCCATCATGTGCCATGCCAATAAGTGTGGGCGGTCATGATTTGCCATTTCACTCGATCACCAGTCTTGAATAAGCTCAGTGTTCTTGTCTCGACCATACCATTTGGCCAAGCCATCCAGGTATTTACTTCTCTGCCTTCCCCTTGTTCTCTTCCCCTCGATCTTCCTAGTTGTCACCAAGTTCTACATTTTTTTTCCTTCTCATAAAATGCCCAAAAATTATTGATTATCTATGTCTAATTTCTCTAATCAGTTTACAATTTCCATTTGTTTCTTGTAGGACTTGGTCATTCGTTTTTCTGTCTGTCCATGGTATTCTTTGTGTATCCCTCAGAAACCACATTTCCACAGCCATCAGATGTTTTTCAGCTTGACTGCTCATTGTCCACGCTTCACATCCATACAAAAGTACAGGTTCTATGTAGGGCCTCAACACTCTTTTTCTCGTAATTCGCATCTTTTTATTGGTCAATATGTTTTTCATCTTGCAAAAAGCTACCTTTGCCATGGCAATTCTTGTTCTAATCTCATCAAGGCATCTCCCATTAGATGTTATGACTGTTCCGAGATAATTGTACCGATTTACTTGTTTAAAAATATTCCCATTTACTTGTATATTACATTGTGGTAATTCTTTCTTCCAAGTGATGACCATAGTTAGTTAGTTAGTCGCAGTTCCAACTTCACAGCAATGGGTCGTCCCCATTATGCTCCATTCCTGTGCCAGTGAATATCACACAAAATGCTCCCCACTGCCCAATGTGAAAAGTGGAAAAGACAGGAGTCTCGACAAACAACAGCCCGCACAGATACACTGTGCATAATGCCGCCACCAGAATGTCAACACACCAGTCCCCCACGAAACACCCTGTTCATCTCTGATGGAATCGGCAGTCATTTTCCTATCTGAATGTTTCCTAGATGTTCACCCACACAGTCCACGAAAATACAGTTCATCGCTGATGGCAGTGGCAGTCAACCAGAAGCCCAGCAGCCACGCATTTCTGCATAAGGCAAAAACCGGTCAACTCTGGGACATAGCCACCTGCCATCACTCCGAACATGCAGTCACGTTCCAAAATTCCACAGGCAGATTCAAAAGCATTTCACACGAAACTCACAGCTCACAGTGTCGCGCCACGCACTCACTCAGTAGCAGGGTGAAGGAACCACCAAGCCTCCTTAGTCGCCTCTTACGACATGCGTGGTAGGCTACAGTGTTGCTATTCTTTGCTTCCCTTATGGGCCCCGGCAACACATGGGAGGATGACCATAATATGTATCTTCTTACAATTCAATTCTAACCCTAGTTGCTCACTGTGTGCAACAACCGCATCTACTAAATGTTGCAGATCCTGTTAATTGTCTGCAATCAACACTATCATCTGCATATCTAATATTATTAATGTTTCGTCCCCCAATGATAATTCCTTTCATATCTTCTATATTTCTGAAAATATTTTCACTGTACAGGGAAAGAAGATCTGGAGACATTACACATCCCTGCCTCACATCTCTCTTAATAGGCTGAAATTGACCTACTTCATTATCAATTATTATGGCAGCTTGTTTCCAGTATATGTTTTTTACAAGGCTAAGGTCTTTCCCATCAATTTGTAGATCTTCAAGCATCTTTGACGTGTCTTACTCTATCAAAAGCCTTTGTATAGTCAATAAAGCACAGGTATAGATCTTTGTTTACTTCTATAGAATGTTCAGTTACTGTTCTCAGCATATACACAGCATTTACTGTACCCTTGCCTTCTATAAACCCACATTGTTCTTCTTTTTCAGGTTCTATTTTCTTCTTAACTCTTTGCATGATAATTCTTATCAAAATCTTCATGATGTGACTCATTAAACTAATTGTTTGATGTTGATCACATTCCAAGGCTGCTGATTTCTTTAGGATTGCAATAAATACAGAATTACATAATTCATGAGGTGTATCTCCAGTATCATATATTGTGTTAAGCAGTCTAGTGACTTGATCTATTCCATATTCTTCTAAAGCATTGATCATTTCTGTTGTGATGTTGTCTGAACCGGGGGCCTTGCCAGTTTTCACGTGGTTAAGAACATTCTGAACCTTTATCTTCAAAATTGATGGTCCTTTTTTTTTAAATTTCAAATATCATACTGTTCTTCTATTATCATCATAAAGGGTTTTCACATAATCTGACCATAATGTAAAATCTGATCTTTTTTTATTATGATTTTTCCATCTTTTGTTTTTAGGCAGCCTGCTGATGTATGTGTTCTTTTATTTGTAAGCTTGTGAATTCTTTTGTGCATTAATTTGGTATTTTTAATGTTGTGTTGTTTTTTTCGATATCTATGCAATTTTTCACAATAGGATTTCTAGATCAGACAATATATCAAATCTGTTCTTTACTTCTAGGTTAAAATTGTCTTGTATTTCCTTGTCATTTTTAAATATACACAGATTGTATTTAGTGCTTCCTGTTGTATACTTGACTTTCTTTAACTTAGCCCTCAATGGACTGTATTCAATCTGTTATCACTGTAACAGTCAGCATTAGGAACTGTTTTTGCGATTGTTAATGCATTTCAAAACCTTCGGCTAATCAGGTGTAATCAGTTTGGTTTCTAATCTTGCTGTCAGGACTCCTCCTTGTCCATAATCCTCTAGGATGTTGTTAAAACCAGGTGTTCCCTACAATTATTTCCTGCTCTTTTGCCCATTCTACATGTCTGTATCCTCTTTCATTTCGCTCTCCCAGATCATGATTTCCTACTTTGCATCCATCGCCTTGATTTCCTACTTTTGCATTGAGGTCACCCATTATGATATTTATTTGCATTCTCCTATTGGGGCATATATTTAAATGACATATACATTAAAAGGTCTGTCAATTAATTTTGCTAATAGAACCCTGTCTGACAGCCCAATATCCTTTAACAGATTATGATGTTTGCCACTCCTAAGATAATTGCTACTCCTCTTTGATGTTCTTCTCCTCCAGAATAAATAATCTTAAAATCCTCCCCTGTCCCTTACCTGCCCCTTTCTATCTCGTCTCGCATATTCCTAATATGGTGAGGACCAGGATTTTTTTCATGTGGACTTCTAGTAATAAAATTTCCCCTGGTCTCTGGGTAGTGAGATCGGACACCCGTGTGTATTGTTGCGCACTTAAAATTCCCTTCGGCAGTTGGAAATCGAAAAAGAGCATTGACTAAACTTAACTATTCCTAATATATTAATCTTCTCTCTTTCCATTTCTTGTTTGATGTTATCTAATTTTCCATCTTCGCTTAACACCCAAACATTCCATTTTGCTAATTTCAGTATCCCTGTCTATTTTCTTGTGATGATCTGTAATTAGGTGAATCATGATAAACTAGGCAACTTTAAAGAAGGTGCCATTGCTTTCCCTCCTGGAAGTGACCATACTGGCAAGTGACCGTACCCATTGTACCGTCGTGAAACTTGAGACCATAACCAACAACTATCTGTCGGCTGCCCTCAAAATGTCATCCACCTGCTGCCTTCTGTGTTTTCTTGTGAACAATTCCGAAATGAATATGAAATAACAGCACATCCTCCCCAGAAAAACACAAAAAGAATATTCTCTGAAGAAAACACCATTATGTTGTCATCATCTTACCGGACGTTGGTATTACCTGAGATCATAGCTTAGGAAATGTTGTCACTGGACTTCGTTACTTAAGTCGAACAGAACAGGATGATAATATTTTTCAAGATAGGTATCCTTTGTATGCTATATGTGCAACTGTGTTTCCATCTTTGTTGGCAATGCCCGTGGTTTAAATATGGTTTTCATCCAAACAGTTATTTTCTTTTTATCTCCTCCCCTTTTCACTTTTAGATTATTCCCTGGGGGGCCTTATGTCCAGCATACTTTTAACTCCTCCCTTTTTTTCATTATAGACTGTAATTTCATCCGTGAATAAATTTTGACTGACGCTCCACCATGTGTCTCAAACATGCTCCGGCCGTTGTACGGAATGTGATGACGTTACGTCCTACATACATTTCATTCTGCTATTACATCCCTGCTTTCCCTGTGCTCTGGGATTCAGACATTCTGTCTCTCCATTTGGCAAAAATGTGTCAGGGCTTCTACTGCCATCTTAAGATCAACCGTCTGCCTGGCTGAATGCCTTATCTTCCAGTCCAAATTAGGTGTTGGGCATCTAGTCCCCTACGATCGCCAGTTGGTAAACTAGTCAGTCTGGCTGAAAATCTTATCTCTCAGTCGGGATTTTCACGCCAACATGTTAACCGTTATGTTTTTGGCATAAAATGAAGCAGAATTTAGATTCTCTACGTTCCTTTTTCTCTGCAGTAAAATGCGATTTTCCAACCATCTGACCATTCAACAGCCAACATATTCGCTTTGCGCGCTGGCGTGTAATTTTGTGTCATAAAATATGATAGTGCTGCACGCGCAGTGAAACTAATTTTCCCTCTTTAATTTTTATCATTTTCTTCTTGACGTTTTGTTCTGGTGCTGCCAAGGCATTTCGCCACATGTATGAATATTTATATATATATATATATAATTTCATTTGAACTTTTAGTTATTGTCACCAGCTTTAGTTTTGCTGTCACTTAAACTGATATCTGTAACATTAAGAATAGTGGAAGGTTAGCGACTCACTTATAAAATAAAATATTGATAGTTTCTGTAGATATAATAATCAAAGATGCTTGAGCTGAATACGACACTGTCAGCAAGGGAAACAAGCAACAAGCGTTTTGGGAATCTGAGTATCTTATCATTTTTAATTCTTTTTTAAACAAACTATTCACATGTGAAAGAACTTCTCTTTCTATATCAATTTGAGCAGTGCTGACTTCTGCGGCGTCCAGCTATTTTACAAAATGCAAATTCACCTTGTTTTTTTAATACATTTGCATTTAATGACAGTAACATGTTGCTATATTCTCCTTCCTGTTTTGCCTCTCATTGTCATGTTTAGAAAGGACATGAAAGCTCTGGTATGTGCTTCATACCAGGTGGCATTGACAGTCTAAAATATTTCATAATCCATCATTTGCAAAGTGACCTCTTACTTTTTTTGAATGTATCTAAATGCTAGAGCCCTTGTCTTGTGATAATCTTGTTACATGGCCAAGCCATCTGATTTGCTATTTGCCAGAGCAACAGCCTGTGATCAACCTTTTATGATTTTCAACTGCAGAGGGATTTTTAATATACGTGTAGCTCACACACAAGACCCTCTTTTTGGACAAAGCATCTAATCCATTGACAAGATATCAAGGAATTGTAACGCCATCATTAAGTACATTGAACAGATAATCTTCAGTTAAATTTGAACATGTATTTGTCAACTTAGAGCCAGATAGAATTTTGAACTTCTGTCCAGAAAATCACTATAGTTACTCAGTACTGATTTTAGAGAATAAAGAAAAATGTTTCTTTCAGTGATAGAAAGAAGAATTTTGTCTGCAATATTTTTGGAGATGTATAAATAATCAATCAAGCTTTAAAATTCGTTAATGTCTTCAGTCGCTGTTATTTCTTTGTTGGTTACGTTACCAGGAGAATATGCTAAATTATTAAGTACATTCTCCAATATCAGGCTGCTTGATACATAGTTTGTGGCCATTAAGGATTAAGAACACTTGGAGAAGTTGAAAAAATAGTTTTCCTTAATATACACACTTCCAGGACAGAGAAAAGGCAGAGAAGCTAAGACAGTCATTGCCATCTGGTCTGGCAGTCAAAGAACTTAAGTGAAATTAATAAATGAAGAAATCATGAAAACAAAAATAAAACAGTAGATTGGTGTTTCACTAAAATTAGATAAATATATTATAATCTCACACGAGGAGAATGCAAGAATATTTGGTACACGTTCACCAAATAATTGTAACAGTTATATTTATTTTACTAAAGACCTCAACTCAGTGGGAAAAAATGTATTTATTGTGTAAACATCTTCAAACTGGAATGATTAAACAATTGTATATTATTTCATGATGTTAAACATATGTGAGATTGAAACCTAGAGTGATTGTTGAATATTTTATGGATATAATTATCAAGTGTTTTTATTGATATTATATTTACATTGAGTGTAAAGCACAATATGTAAAGTCATTCAGTTGAATACCTCGATTGTGATACAAACCCCATGCTTGCAAATTATGATCCTTCGACGAGTTATGTGCATGCTTGCAAATTATTATTCTTGAAAGAGTGAAATGTGCTTGAAGATGTTAATGATTCAGAAGCATTGAAAATGAAAAGTAAATGAGAGATATTTTTCACTCAATAACATAACTGTAGAACCTGTAATATTGACAATTTGATGGTGACATACAAATAGAGTTATGAAAGCTATTTTAGATAAGATTATGACATTCTCTATATTTGTGCTAAAGTACAATTCTGATAGCCTCTCTAATGAGTATTCATTATTTTCGTGACATGTGCCTGATTGTTAAGCCTGGCTATGAAAAGCCTGGAAACCTTGCGTAGCCATTCTCTGTGTGTGCTTTCATATGCATGTGAGGAGAGAGTGAGAAACAGAGAGGGGGAGGGGAGGGAGAGAGAAGCAGTCAGGTCAGAAGCTTGATTAAAATTGATTGATTGATTTAAGAACTGACATCACAGCATTCGGGGCATTCCCATAAGCATTATAATCTCACACGAAAACTAAAATAGCATTTGATTAAAATATAAGTTGACAGTATACATCTTCTTACTCAAGCTTTCAATTCCTTTAACCAGCTCTATTGAGAGATCAGTTATTTTAGTTTGACATTTTCTGTTTGTAGTTCTTTTGTTATGCTGTCTGCTTGGGAGGTCTGTGTTTTTTAATATGTAAACTAAATATCCCATTGGTTTCAGGCATTGAAGTACTCTCAGACTCTCCTGACAGCAGTATTTTCTGAGATCATTTATTCTGAAACTATATTTAACTGCATTTCATTTTTCCTCTTAAGCACAACATATTGGGATTACTCTTTGCAACACCCACACAGGATGTATATGTTTTAGTAGTTATTTTCATCTTAGTGGTGTTAGTAGACTTTTCCTCCCATGTTGTTGTGCCTATGCATATCTCTTATTGTCTTTTTTGAAACATATTTGTGGACTTTTTTCCTCATAACTTTACCAGCTGCCTATAGAGAATATTATTGGGAGTATAGAAAACTTAGCTGTGGTGAAGGGGTCACGGGCGTAATTCATAGTCCTGCATATCGCGTTCGAAACACAGCTGGTGATTTGGAAGCAGACCGCCTTCCTTTGGTTTCCTATACAAAGGAATCAGTGCGGGTCATTCAGAAAGCAATGGCAAACTACTGAACGTAAATTTGCCAAGAGATCACGAACAGCCATAAAATGCTGGGGTTGACTGCAGAGTCTGTTAAAGGATATACAATTATCTAACTAAAAGATGTGTCTGCTCTTGGTACCACCCAGGAGTGAGAAAGAGGAATGTAGGTATCTAGAATACATTTGTGAAGAAACAAATAAATAGGGCAAGTTACCCCTCTGACAGAAACATATATGCATAGTAATATAATTTAGTGTGCTGACAGTCAATGGCTCCTATGAGAGCTGTAATGAGACAAAATGCGGATGTGTATCTTCTGTCTGTCTACATATCTCAGAATATACCTATTTACATATATGCTTAGTAATATAACCAAGTATCTCTCATTTAAGTTCACCTCATTTACTCTCTCTCTCTCTCTCTCTCTCTCTCTCTCTCTCTCTCTCTCTCTCTCTCTCTCTTTCTTTCTTTCTTTAGTCTCAAATTATTGATGTTACGTCCTCCTATAGCGACTTTTTTCATAACCTCTAAATTTCTCATTATAATTTTGCTATATAGGGGACAAATATCTCGAGACATTACACATCCCTGTCGCACACAGGGAAGTATGTAAGCAGACTAGGCATAATTTTTTTGTGGATTCAGTTAAAATAAGTGTAATTTCTTATTTCAGACAAAACCTATTTGCACAGGCTGTATGATTTTGAAAAATATTTCACACTACTGACATACTAAATATGTCATTCTTTGTTGTTAATCCATTATTTATCTTTGCATTTTTTAAAATTAAAATGTTTTAATTAAATTATTTCTTTTAAGATTGGTCTCAAGTCTGTCATTATTTATAAGTTTCAAATAATCTTACTATCAACAAGACAAATATGGTATTGGGTAAATTAATAATATTTACCTCTTCCATCTTAAAAGTTTAGAACATGATGCAGCTAAGGTGTTTACACACCAGTGTGTAAAAACAAAATACATGTTAAATTAAAAAACAAAAAAATCCTCTTAACTGTTGTGTCAGCACCTGATGGATTTCCATCATTCCATGTGATTTTACAATGTCTTTGATGTCATCAATTCATTTTTTCTTAGACATCTTCTTGCTCTCATGTCATAGCTTCATTGGTGCAGCCTTAGTGTTTGTAACTGGTGACGTTGCTATATAACGAGATGGCTGAATCACAAGTTCTGCTTTTCAAAATATGTGGCATGAGTTGTTGTGGGACTCACAAATGAACACAGATGTCAAAGGAAAACAATGTGTTCTAAAATATTTGAGCGTTTTGAAGCTGAGGGAGATAACTTTTTTTCAAAGATCGTTAAAGATGACAAAACCTGGGTGTATCATTTTTAGCCTGAGATGAAAATGCAATAAATGAAGTGGCATCATCCAGTCACCAAACAGAAAGTTATTCAAGACAACTCCATCATCAGGAAAAGTTATGATCATTGTCTTATGAGACATTGATGGTGTGATTCTTGTGGAAGTGATGCCATCAATTCTGAAGGTTACATCAAAACACTAACAAAACTGGAGGTCAGCATGGCCGAATGGATAAGACCGCTTGCTCTTAAACTTCCAGTGTGCTGATGGTGAGGCAGTGGGTTCAACCCATACGCTGGTCAGCTAAAATTTTAACTTCTCATCCTTTATTTGGGTGAGTGAATTACAAGTACCTCAGAAGTCAGAGTGGGTTCACCTGATGGTGAGGGACTCTGATGATAGGAAAGCTCATCCACATGGAAATATCAGTCCAGTGCACTAGAAATAGTAGTTGAATATCCAGGAGCAGCACACTATCAAAACAAAACCAATAGATATAAATATTATACAAGTATATGCACTAATAACAAGCAGTAGTGATGAAGAAATACAACACTGTTAAGAAAATACGAAAGCTCAAATTGGGTCATATGAAATAAAAATAATTCTGAGAGATTTTAATGCAAAAGTAGGAAAGGGAAAATAGAGGATATAGTGGGGAATTATTGTTAGGTACAAGAAATGATAGAGGAGAGAAACTAATAGATTGATGTGATAATAGCCAAAAAAGATGTCCTTTGGTATTCTACCATCATCCATCCTCCTAAGATGTCCTATCCATCTAAGTCTACGAAGACTGAGCATGGAATAAACCGTCATACAACCTGATCTTTCCAATACTTCAGTATTTGTGATTTTGTCTTGCCACTTAATACCAAGAATTCTTCACAGACACCGCATATGAAAGCTGTTTAAACGTTTCTCTTGGTGTGAGTAAGTTGTCCAGGTTTCACTGCCATAAAGAAGAGTACTAAGGACACAGGCTTGAGAGACAAGGACTTTTGTTTTGGCAGTAAGCTTCCTGTTCTTCCAGACTCTTGTTCTTAACCTGTTCATTGTTGTTGCTGCCTTACCAATCCGGGTGTTGATTTCCTGATCTAGGGATAATTTGCTATTTACCACTGATCCTAGATATGTAAAATGGTCTACCATCTCTAGTTCTGCGTCGTCAATAAAGATTGATGGTACCCCATGTGCACCTTGTGACATAATCTGTCTTCTTTTTGCTAATTGTTAAACCAAATTTAGAACAAGCATTTGAGAATGCAGATAGTAGACATTGCAATTCTTCCTCAAAGTGGGTCGTAACTGCAGCATCATCTGCAAAAAGCAACTCTCTGATCAGTACTCTCCTAATTTTGGTCTTGGCCTTCAATCTCTGAGCATTGTAGAGGCCGTCATCTGAGCGTGTGTGAATGTATATACCACCATCCTGATCACGAAAGGCATATTTCAATAGAAGTGAAAAGTATATTCCAAAGAGGGTGGAAGCTAGTACACAACCTTGCTTAACTCCACTCTTGATTTCAAACTCTTCAGAAGTTGCACCAACAAACTTGATTATACCCGTCATGCCTGTGTGGACCGATTCCACAATGGGCAGAAGAGTTGTTGGGCAGCCAATCTTCTTTAGTGCCTTGAACAGACCCTCACGACTGACCAAATCAAATGCCTTTGTGAGGTCGATGAAGGCAATAAACAGTGGTTGATTCTGTTCTCGGCATTTTTCTTGCATTTGTCGCAATGAGAATATCATATCAATGGTAGACCGGTTCTGTCGAAAGCCACACTGTGATTCGGGGTAGACTTGATCTCTTAGGACTCGAAGTCTGCGCAGAACAATTCTGGCAAATACGTTTCCAACAATACACAGAAGTGAGATACCCCTATAGTTGTTGCAGTCGCTCCGATCGCCATTGTTCTTGTACAGTGTTATGATGCTTGAATCTTTGAAATCCTGTGGGACTTGTCCTTCTCGCCAGCATAGCTCTATTAGCTGGTGGATCTGTAGAGTGAGTGTGTCTTGCCCACTCCTGATAACCTCTATTGGAATCCCATCCTTACCTGGAGCATTGCCAGATGCAAGTTCATTTATAGCACACATAACTTCTGTTATGGTGGGAAGTGTGTCCAGGTGGTCAAGCGTTGGTAAAGCCTCCATGGCGTTGAGGGCATCATCCGCTAGTTTGGTTTCATTTGAGTAAAGCTCCAAATAGTGCTCTAACCATCTGTCCATCTGCTGTTTCTTATCAGTGATGATTTCTCCAGTCAAGGTTTTCAATGGTGCACTTGTTTTGATCATTGGACCACAGGCTTTCTTTATTCCTTCATACATGCTTCTGATGTTTCCCTTATTACTTGCGATTTGAATAGACTCGCATAACTTGATCCAATAATCATTTGCACACTGCCTGGCAGCCTTTTGCACATCCTTCCTAGCTTGCCTTAGCTCACTCAGAGTGTTACGAGTTGGTCTTTCCTTGTTTCAGAGAGCTATCTTCTTATCCCAGTCCTGCCTCTTATGATCCATAGTGCCATAAACCCCTACGGCAGATTTATAAAGAATTTCTTTAAGTTGAACCCACTTTTCATTTACTGTACAATTTTCTGGTGCATCAGTGAAAGCGTCTTCAAGTTGCTGTTGAAACTGAAAGCACTTTTCAGGATCGTGAGTGTTAATAATATTAATCCTGGGGCTAGATTTATGTTTAGCTGTGTACATTCTCTTTGGTCTCAGTCTAACCCTTGCAACAACCAAAGAATGATCCGTATCACAGTCAGCACTGTGGTAACTTCGAGTCAATGATATATGGTTCAGATGTTGTCTCCGTGTGATGATGAAGTCCAGCTGGTGCCAGTGGCCGGATCTTGGATGTTTCCATGTGACCTTATGCATCTATTTTGTTTTAAAAAAATGAGTTTGTAATACATAGGTCATTACTGGTGCAATGCTCCAGCAGCCTTTGCCCATTTTCATTCATGCGACCGATATTGTATTTTCCAAGGCACACTGGCCATGAACTCGAGTCCTTGCCCACACGAGCATTGAAATCACCGAGCATATAAATGTAGTCAGATTTTGGAACTGCCTTGATCACGGAGTCTAACTCCTCATAGAATGAATCTTTCACATCATCAGAGGCATCAAGTGTCGGTGCATATGCAGTAATAATGGTGGCAAAACCACAAGAGGTTGCCAATCGCAGGGATAATAGTCTTTCATTTCCTCCTGCTGGAATTTCAATCATTCCCAGTAGCGAATTCTTCTCTGCAAAGCCCACACCGTGTTGCCTTTTTTCTGCCTGCCCTCTACCCTTCCAAAAAAAGGTGTAATTGTATCCCTTAGTGACCCTTCCTCAGCGAGGCGAGTCTCTTGCAGGCCAGCAATATCAATGTTAAGACGATTGAGTTCGGCATCAATCACAGCCGTTTTTCTCACATCGTCAATATTGGTCAAGTCAGTGGAAAATCCTGGACACATGGTTCTCACGTTCCAGGTTGCAAGCCGTAGCTTGAGGTTTCTATTTTTATTTGTACCTGGTGCATTGGTTTTACCGCCTGTGATTCAGATTTTGTCCTAGCCCCAAGCACCCATTGAAGCAGGCAGGCTGTGGCGGATAAGCTCCCAATTGGCCGGGGGCTGCCCAGCTTGAGGCGGGCGGTAGCTGATCAGTGACACCTGTAGGTGTCTCCCACCGTCAGAGGCAACGCGTGGCGCCCCATGTCTACGCCAATTGACAGGGACTTATAACCCGTAACAGTTGCCTCTCGCTTTGATTCCGAGACCAGGGATGGCGTTATTGCCTCTCCATAGCACAAAGCCTGGGCTAAAATATAGAGAACATGTGTTGCCCATGCAGCATAATCCCTCTCTCGGCCTGCCTAGTTCACTCCAGAGGAAAGGTAACACCCCTACATCTGGAACAAGACAATCTGCAGAAGCTGCTGGATCAGCAAAGCAATGCTCTAACTGTTCGCCTGTCGGAGCTTCGATCCTAGACCACCCGCCAACCAAGATTTAGGGCCTGGTCTGCCCTGCCATGACATTTTGTCTTTAGCTTGCATTTCCTCGCACCAGGGTAAGGCTTGTACCCTCCCAATTGCCCTCTTCCGCCCGAAGCCGTTGGCACAATGTGGGGTGTCGGGTTTGGTAAGCGCCGCCCAACGTTCGGCGCTAACAGAAAGCAGGTAGTACCGTCTACTGTTATACGGCAGCTCAGTCATATCTGACTAAGACCTGACACGAAAAGACGACTATACACATGGAAAAGAACTGATATGAAAATACGCAACCAAATTGACTACATATTTATCAATAAAAAATTTAGAAAAGTGTTAATTAATGTAAAGACAATGCCTGGTGCTGACTGTAATAGTGATCATTATGTGGACAAATAAAAGTAAGATTAAAGAAAGGGGAAAAAATGGTTAAGAACTTGAGACTTAATAAAGAAGTTCTGAAAGTAGATAAAGAAATTCAAGAATAATACAGAGTGACTGTGAAAAATGGGCACAATGCAATATCTAAAGTACAGAGTGAAAATGAACAATGAGAAATTTTAAGGGACTCCATTCATCAAACTAGCAACGAAATATTACTGGAGAGAAGCCAAAAAAGCTAAGAAAAAAATGGATGAATGAAGAAATCTTAATGCTGATGGACAAAAGAAAACAGAATAAAAATGACAAACAAGAATATGCTAAGACAAATAAAGAAATAAGAGATAATGGTGTGAAGGCAAAAGAAAGTTTGTTAAACGAGCAGTGCAAGAAAATTGAATTAAATGCTATTAAAGATAAAATTTGCCCAGACCAATCAGTGAGCTCACATGAAGAAAAATAAGAACAAATACAGGGTGAGTGTTTAAAATCACAAACAGGAATGATATTATTGGAGAAAGATGCTATAATGAAGAGGTGGAATGAGTATATAAGAGAATTATATATGGAGAAGGGGACGAATTAACAGAAGAAAGTAATCTAGAAGATCCACCTATTCTAAAAGAAGAAGTTGCTAACGCTATTAAACATATGAAGAAAGGAAAAACAGCTGGGCCCGATGGAATCACAATAGAAGAATTAGCAGTACTGGGAGAATTTGGAGTAGATATATTATCCAAAATCTTGAATGATATTTACAGCAGTAGATATCTATCGAGTGATATGCTGAAATCGGTATTTATTTTATAACTATACTGAAAAAACCACGAGCAATTGAATGCGAAGATTTTCGTACAATTAACCTCATAAACCATGTCACTAAGCTTCTACTCAGAATTATGAGAAGAACAAGAAAGAAAATAAAAATGGAAATTGGTGAAGAACGGTATGGATTTGTGGAAGAAAATGGTACAAACAATGCAATATATACGTTACGAACACTAACAGAAAGATCAATAGAGAAACAGAAAGACATATACTTTTGCTTCATAGATTATACTAAAGCATTTGATAAAGTAAAACATAATGAACTGATTAAAATGTTGGAAGATATTAACATTGATGGGAAGGATCTAAGAATAATAAAGAATAATTACTGGAACCAAGTAGCAGCAATTAAAATGGGAAATAAAGAGGACAGCTGTAGTGTAGCGTATACTACTAGGATGAAAATGGATCAAAGTAGATACTAATATGACTTCTACGAATAGAGAATCTAACCACTGCTGAAGAAGCAATCAAATGGCTCGCAATTCTAGAAGAATCATTTTCAAAGTCCCAGAATGGATCATTACTTCTAAACAGTGCCAGGAGGAAAGTTATGACGACTTACTGTACTAACAAACAAAGACAGTATGTCAAGTGATTCCTGCTACCGTGCCTGGATGAATAATGAGCCCCCACTGCCTAATGTATTCTCACACAACAGGAGATAAGACAGATTTATACGTATAGATATAGTCCTTTCACTCGTCACACAATCTGATGATGCTATAATCTAATTCTATAATGACAGACGCAGTTTGTTAAAATTACAAATATAACATAGCTTGTTTAATTCTAAAGAACACTACGTGAGCCCCACTGGGAACTCACTGACACATAAGAGATACGCAGATCCCTGGTTAGACTAAATTTCTACAAAGTATTCAGCTAGAGGATGTAATCACAGACAGTATCATAGCCAATAGCGGACATAAATTGGTGATTGCTGTGCAGTGGCAAATGGGTGGTTAGCCACTCATCTGATAATTCTTGGCCTCCTGGATGGTAAGCTGACAGTGCTGACTGGATCGTGGTATGGACTCCACTCTCTGCTGCATCAAGTGAGTGGTTCGTAGCTCAATCACCGGTCGTGACTACGGCTACTGTTGATCAGGGTGTAGGCTCTATGAATGACAGTGAGAAGAGGTGTATAATCCTTCTAGAGTTGTAAATTGTTTTGGTCATGTCATAGTCCTGCATGGCCTGCTTGTCTCATATAATTTTTGATAGCATGTACTATCTTACTTTACATATTTTGATTCCTTATCTGAAATCTACAACAGCACACTGATCTTATGGAAACAGCACACAAATGATATTCTATTCTCTCTGCTGATATTTAGATCAAACATGTACAATCACAATGCTCTACTTCAAAGACCACATTCCAATATATATATTCTAAGTCATGATTAATCATGGAAACATGAACCACAATTCACATAATGAATTAACAGTACATATCATTGGATGGGACATCTTGCTTGTGATCGAGAAGTTTTCCGGAGGGTTGTTATGGGAGCGAGGTTCTGTAAAGGACATGCTACTGAATGAATGAATGAATGAATCATTGGATGACTTCAATGGAATGAAACTCAGACGCCACAACTCCGACGTCACCATATACATTAACAAACCATTAAATCGATGAAACAACACATGTCGTTTTCCAAGTATGGAAACACACACACTACACTCCATACGATGAATTAACATCACATATTGATGAATTACATAGAATGAAATGAAATCACACACAACAACTATAACGTCACGATGTACACGAGTGAACCATTACATCCATGAAACACCACAAGTTCACTTAAAGAGTTATGAGTTGTACTACTAACAATATTCTTCCTTATATTTTATTAACCATAATTAATTATCTAGAAGATTTCTTAGCTAGGTTTAAGATTACTTTCACTATACACAAGAACAATATTAGGGTTGGAGAATTCCCCCAAGGTTTGAACTTTGTTAAGTGGGCCATCTGGGACCACATGGTAGTAATCTGACTATGGGCAAGATAGAGATTAATAAAGAATAATTAATTGTAACTTATTCACTCTCTGAACTAATTCCTTCACCTAATAAGTATATTATCTAGAGAAATACGCTAGTTCCGAAGTTAAGCACATAATTAATATATTTTAACTCTAATCGTCTACTGACTAACTCAGGTTTCGTTCCGCAGGTGAATACTTAATTTTTGCTAATCAATTAATGTAATTTAGCCCTGCTTTTAATGCCACATGTGACGAACTTTGCGTTTTACCCTTGTCGGCAAGCCACATGGCACAAACATGGTACTAATTTTAGTATTAGTTAACTAACACTAGTTTTAATTAATGGTATCTATTATCTATCGGCATGGCCTTTAGATTTAGACGGCATATATACACACACAGAACAATTGTTAACAAAATTATTATCAACTCACCCTGCAACTAGTTTTGATCAGACCTATCAGGTGAGAAGTGCCACTGGCATTTCTATGGTGATTAGAAATTGTACGTCTTAACAAGAGCCAGAAAAAGATCTAAGACACAGATATGTGTTCTATTTTTGCCAGGGACTTTGCCACATCCTTCACCGTCCAGTGTTGAGATCAAAATGTCAGAAGTTAGGGTTTTGACCAGAATTATCTCCCCCTAAGGAGAGCTCCTAGACTTCCTGTGGCCAAATTAAATTCACAGCCAAAACTGAATATAAAATTCAGCCGGACTTGATTTATTGGCATGTAAACCAAATGTACACTACATCTACTTCTAAATAGTAGAAGAAATCATATTTTATCTCTCTCTCTAGTTTTATGTATATAAATACACTAAACAAAGATGATCTTAGTTAATATTTGAAAATATAGATAACAATGAAAAATAATACAGAATACATAGAGGGGTTTACTGAGGGCTATCTCCATCTAATAAAAAACGATCTGACAGTTGGGCCAACCCGTCACAAATGCCCACCGGTCAAGAAAAAGTTGGAGAAACAACTTTTTCTCCAGCTCGAACTCTCATATAGTTTTGTCAGCACTTATTCTGACGTTTATGGGTCATTTAGACAAGTCCCCCTCTTCCCCATTAGAACAATGTCAACTCGAAGTTCACCGATTCTTCGTTTCTAAGACACCTTCTAAGAAACCTCCGCCCTTGATGTCGCTTCCATGGAAATCTTCTCTTGAAACTTTGCTTTCGTTGGTCGAGGTGTCCTTCGCCTGTCACTGATAAAGGTCCTACGATTCCAACATCTCTCCTTCGACCCAATTGGTCTTGATCCATATACTTCATGCGCGTCGTCCTTACTTTCCCTTTAGACGTCTCTAAGTTGGGATCGTGTTCAGCCGAGTCATCTCCCTCGCATCTGTCGGGGTTGTCGTCCCATCTGGATTGATCCTCCTTGGATCCATTATCAACCACAGCCAGAGTCATAATATAAACTGGTGGGTTCGTGTTGTTCTCAAAGTGTCTTTTGAGTAAATTCACGTGGAATACTGTAGTTTTCCCGCGAATAGAAACTGAGTACTTGTTGCTGGACACCTTGTCTTTAATGATGAATGGTCCTTGCCAAGCAATCTCTAACTTATTATCCCCCTTGGTTAATAAGACTAGCACTTTATCTCCTACCTCTAGAGACTGGTTTCTGATAGGTTTGTTATAGAAGGAAGCCTGTTGCTTTCTGGCACGACGGAGAGTGGAGTTAGCTAATTTCCATCCCGTGTGCAGTTTTTGTTTCAGTTCCTCTACATACTGTGAAGACTTGACGACACTCTCATCTGTTCCTTCATCATTCCAGGTTCTCAAAAGCGGTCCTTTAATTGGTCGTCCGAACAATAGTGTAGCAGGTGGAAGAAGGGTGGCGACATGTGGTACTTCTCGATAGGCAAACATTGCTGCCGGTAAGTTTGCGTCCTAACTATCTGGTTTCTCCTGGACTAATTTGTTCACGATCGAATTTAGAGTCCCTGTATATTTGATCACAAGTCGCTTATTCTCTGTGAGACTAAAACCTGTGTTGACATGGTGCATCCTGAAGATGTCAGAGATTTCTCCCCTTAACTTCTCGTTCAATGATGAACCGCTATCACTTACAATAAGAATAGGGAATCCTGCTCTAGTGAATATTTCTATGAGAGCCTCTGCTACCCTAGTTGCATTGATGGAGGGCAGTACAGAAGCTTCAGCCCACATTGTACCTGTATCCACTACAGTTAAAATATAAGCGTTTTTCTTCTTAGAAGTGGGCAGTGGACCAATAATGTCTACGGCCACTCGCTCAAAAGGTGTGTTCAAAACTAACCCTTCCCCTATGGTAACAGGAGTAGACCATTGCTTGGGGGAGCCATGTTGACACTCCGGACAAGACTGGACGTATCTTCGTATGTCAGCAGTCATTCACGGCCAAAAATAATGACAAGAAATACGCTGGGTAGTAACTCCTACAGTCATATGTCCACTGAAGGATATGGTATGTCCCATATGCAATATCTTATTACGATATTGTTTCGGCACGACAAGTTGCCCGTGTTCGGTACCTATAGTTCCTGCCCTATGGTACAACAACTTGTCCTTTAAATAGAAATTTCCAGCTACTGGAGGATTTCTACCTTTTGGCAGTTTGCCAAAACAAGATGCTAAAGTCGGACATTCATTTTGTGCAGCCTTAATCTCCCGAGGTAGAGGGTTGATTGGGAGTATAGGTTCATGTGACTGTGCAACCTGACTCCGGGTCTCCTCTGCTGCCATTATCATTGGTGATGATGGTTCTCCTAAATATACAAACTTACGACCGAGCATGAAAGGGTATACAGGATAATCGATCACTGCAGCTGAAATGAGTCCAGTGACATACTTAGATGTCACATGTACTTTGGCTATCTTAGCTATTATAGTTGGAGAGCTCCTGGTAGCCCCTTTGACTACAACTGTTTGTTTTGTTAACTGTGATGGTTTCACTAACTGCTTAGCTATTATTGCATCACACTGGAGTCCACTGTCATAGAGACATAGTACTGGACTACCGTTAACCAGAATAGTTTCAACTGTGCGTGGCCTAGTTCCATTACTTGAACATATGTTCTGTTGGGTACTTGCCCCCGTAATCATCCACGCAGCATACTGGATAGGGGGATTATTTCTGCACACGCTCGTGTGGTGATCATTATTTTTGCAGTTCTTGCAGTAAGGTTTACCCCATCCACTATTGGTTGCTGGTGCTTTTTGTTTTTGTGAACCAGGATTTTGGTGCAGACCCCCAGTGTGCCCTCTGGTGTCTTTACCGTAAGAGTTGTTCTGCTGAACGCCCTTATTCTGTGTTGCAGGAGTATTTTGAGCAGTAGAAGAATTACTAGATTTAGTGGCAGCTACTTCACCATGGGCAATTAAATATCGTTCGGCTAGTGAGATAAGGTCCTCTAGCCGAGCACCACCATTCTCTGCAATAAATGTTTGAAGCTGTTTTGGAAGAACATCTTTAAATTGCTCAACAAGTAGTTCCTCCAGCCCGTCATAAGTAGCATCAAAATCACTCAGTCCTATCCACTTGTTAAACTAAGTGCGTAACCGTGAGGCAAACTGAGGAAATGATTCTCCTTGTGACCGTTTGGCTGTACGGAACTTCAACCTGTAGGCACTGGAAGTTAACTGATATCGCTTCAAGAGAGCATTTTTGAGTGTGACAAAGTCCTTCTCAAGACCTGGAGGGAGCTTTGTAAACACGTCATACGCCAGTCCGCGAAGTGCTTGGGAGAGTTTAATATTAAATTTATCCTTAGGCAGATTGTAGGCTTCACACATTAACACGAATCTGTCAAGATATTCATCCATCTGATCCTCCTTCGGGTCGAAGTGGGCCAGTGGAAAACTCATTGATCCTGGAGTAATATGTGGTCCTGAGGAAATGTCTTGACTGTCAGTTGGAGAGCTGGCACTGCTAAATCTGGAGGCATCAGGGTTTTGTAGTTCTAATCTCCTCAGTTCTAACTCGTGCTGTCTTAACTGCTCAGCTAATTTCAAGTCCTTATCCAGTTCTGCTTACTTCAACTGGTTGTCAAATTCAGCCTGTTTCAACTGGTTGTCCAGTTCAGCTTGTTTCAACTGGTTGTCCAATTCAGCTTGTCGCATCTTCTCTCTGGATTCAATTTCTGCCATCTGGATTTTTTAATTTAATTCTTTCCTCCCGTTCTTCCTTCTCTCTCTCTCTCTCTCTCTCTCTCTCTCTCTCTCTCTCTCTCTCTCTCTCTCTCTCTCTCTCTCTCTTGATGATGTCCCTTTGTTCTCGTTGCCACGCTCTTCCTTCTTCTATTACATATTTGCCCAACTCTGCACCCTCATAACCTAACAATGTTCCTTGTTCTCGCAGTTCCTCCTTAGTAGGTGGCTGTTCGGAAGACATGTTAGTTATGTAATAAGATTATATCTGTTGATACACCTGAATAACTCACTCACTTAATCAAGAATGTGTATGTCGCAAAGATACGTAATTATTATCTTCAATGACAAGCATAAAAAATTTTACACATTGACACCACACTTACCCGTTTGCCAGCAATTCACCTTTGCACTAACTTATGTTAACTTATATCTATTCTTTTGTTAATCCTATATTATAAGTATATATATATATATATATATATATATATATATATATATATATATATATATATATATATATATATATATTAGCTAGTATGATTAGTAGCTATCTCCTTTTAGTGACTGAAAGTTAGAAATATCTATGAAGTTGGATACTCGACTGAACCCAACAATCTATAGGATTGTCATGCCCGGACCGAGCCACCAGTGTAGCATAGCGTACACTACTAGGATGAAAATGGATCAAAGTAGATACTAATATGACTTCTACGAATAGAGAATCTAACCACTGCTGAAGAAGCGATCAAATGGCTCGCTATTCTAGAAGAATGATTTTCAAAGTCCCAGAATGGATCATTACTTCTAAACAGTGCCAGGCGGAAAGTTATGACGACTAACTGTACTAACAAACGAAGACAGTATGTCAAGTGATTCCTGCTACCGTGCCTGGATGAAGAAATGAGCCCCCACTGCCTAATGTATTCTCACACAACAGGAGATAAGACATATTTATACGTATAGATATAGTCCTTTCACTCGCCACACAATCTGATGATGCTATAATCTAATTCTATAATGACAGACGCAGTTTGTTAAAATTACAAATATAACATAGCTTGTTTAATTCTAAAGAACACTACGTGAGCCCCACTGGGAACTCACTGACACATAAGAGATACGCAGATCCCTGGTTAGACTAAATTTCTACAAAGTATTCAGCTAGAGGATGTAATCACAGACAGTATCATAGCCAATAGCGGACATAAGTTGGTGATTGCTGTGCAGTGGCAAACGGGTGGTTAGCCACTCATCTGATAATTCTTGGCCTCCTGGATGGTAAGCTGACAGTGCTGACTGGATCGTGGTATGGACTCCACTCTCTGCTGCATCAAGTGAGTGGTTCGTAGCTCAATCACCGGTCGTGACTACGGCTACTGTTGATCAGGGTGTAGGCTCTGTGAATGACAGTGAGAAGGGGTGAATAATCCTTCTAGAGTTGTAAATTCTTTTGGTCATGTCATAGTCCTGCATGGCATGCTTGTCTCATATAATTTTTGATAGCATGTACTATCTTACTTTACATATTTTGATTCCTTATCTGAAATCTACAACAGCACACTGATCTAATGGAAACAGCACACAAAAGATATTCTATTCTCTCTGCTGATATTTAGATCAAACATGTACAATCACAATGCTCTACTTCAAAGACCACATTCCAATATATATATATATATATATATATATATATATATATATATATATATATATATATATTCTAAGTCATGATTAATCATGGAAACATGAACCACAATTCACATAATGAATTAACAGTACATATCATTGGATGACTTCAATAGAATGAAACTCCGACGCCACAACTCCGACGTCACCATATACATTAACAAACCATTAAATCGATGAAACAACACACGTCGTTTTCCAAGTATGGAAACACACAAACTACACTCCATACGATGAATTAACATCATATATTGATGAATTACATAGAATGAAATGAAATCACACACAACAACTATAACGTCACGATGTACACGAGTGAACCATTACATCCATGAAACACCACAAGTTCACTTAAAGAGTTATGAGTTGTACTACTAGCAATAGTCTTCCTTATATTTTATTAACCATAATTAATTATCTAGAAGATTTCTTAGCTAGGTTTAAGATTACTTTCACTATACACAAGAACAATATTAGGGTTGGAGAATTCCCCCAAGGTTTGAACTTTGTTAAGTGGGCCATCTGGGACCACATGGTAGTAATCTGACTATGGGCAAGAGAGATTAATAAAGAATAATTAATTGTAACTTATTCACTCTCTGAACTAATTACTTCACCTAATAAGTATATTATCTAGAGAAATACGCTAGTTCCGAAGTTAAGCACATAATATATTTTAACTCTAATCGTCTACTGACTAACTCAGGTTTCGTTCCGCAGGTGAATACTTAATTTTTGCTAATCAATTAATGTAATGTAATGTAATGAATCCAGAAAATTTTTTAAAGAACTGAAGTCAATGAAACGAGGGCACCAACAAAACACATATGGTTTAAAAGACAAAAATGGGAATATGATAAATACCAATGAGGAAATGTGCAACACATGGAAAGAATATTTTATTGAATTACTAAATTGTGAAGCTCCAAGTAACATTTTCCCACAGGAAGAGGTTCTAACATGCGAACCACAAATTGAAGAACCTACATTTCAAGAAATCCTATATGTAATCACACGACTTAAAAACAATAGGGCAACTGGGGCTGATGGAATTGCTGCTGAATTTATAAAGGCAGGTGGCCATGCATTACATCTAAAGCTATACGAACTAATAATAAAAATCTGGAGGACAGAAGAATTACCCCATGACTGGAAAGAGTCATTATTGATACCTATCTTTAAGAAAGGAGACAAGTTCCAATGTGGAAATTATAGAGGAATATCACTACTGTCCACAAGCTATAAGATACTATCCGCAGTATTACTAAATAGACTAAAACCATATTCAGATGACATATTAGGTGACTACCAGGCGGGTTTTAGACAAAACAGATCAACAATAGATCAGATATTTATCTTACGACAAATAGCCGAGAAACATTGGGAATATAAAAGAGATCTCCATAACATTTTTGTGGATTTTAAAAAGGCTTATGATAGTGTCCATGGGAATAG
The DNA here is from genome assembly GCA_963921405.1 of Cepaea hortensis. Classification (NCBI taxonomy): domain Eukaryota; kingdom Metazoa; phylum Mollusca; class Gastropoda; order Stylommatophora; family Helicidae; genus Cepaea; species Cepaea hortensis. The sequence goes on from OY992881.1 coordinate 79,622,226, forward strand.
TCTATGGAATGCTATGCAGGAATTTGGAATACCAAGGAAGTTAATCAACATGACCAGACTATGCATGGAAGATACTTATAATATAGTAACTTATAAAGGCAGGAAATCAGACCCTTTCCAAATAACATCTGGCTTGAAACAGGGTGATGCACTATCTCTGCTACTCTTCAATCTGGCTCTAGAGAAAGTTGTAAGGAAGGTAAAGGAGGAATGTGATATTGGAGGAACATCCAAGCTGCTTGGTTATGCAGATGATATAGATATTATAGGGCAAAGTGAACAAAAGACATTGGAAATATTGACTCACTTAAAGGAAAAAGCCCAACAGATGGGGCTGGTTATCAACCAAGATAAGACAGAATATATGGTAATTTCAAGAGACGGAATGGCTAAAAACTCTGGCCACATACAAATAGATAATATGACCATTAAAAGAACGGAAACATACAAATACCTGGGTACAATCTTCAACTGCTCCAACATCATAAGGGAAGAAATACAAACTAGAATCAACTCTGGAAATAAGATATACTATGCACTACAACATCTACTAAAATCAAAGGCGCTATCTCGTAACATCAAAATCACAATATACAAAACACTGATCAGATCAGTTGTGCTGTATGACTCTGAAACCTGGAGTACAACGAAAGGAGACGAAGCTTTGTTACAAACCTTTGAGAACAAAATTTTAAGACGCATCTTTGGACCCATTAGGGATAACAAAGTGGAGAGTGGAAAAGAAGAAGTAACAAAGACATTTATGATCTGTTTAAGTCCCCGCTAATCACTGGTATCATGAAGGCTAATAGACTACAATGGCTGGGGCATATAGAAAGAATGGAAGATGATAGGGAAACAAAACTCGCTTACACTTAGGAAATAAATGACCTTAGACCCCGAGGTAGACCAAGAAGGCGGTGGAGAGATAATACATGTACAGACCTACAAGCACTTGGAATCAACGACTGGCAAGAGAAGGTCCACCAGAGAGGCGAATGGAGACGGATTGTATCTGCAGCAAAGAACCTCAATGGCTCGGAACGCTGAAGAAGAAGAAGAAGATTAATGTAGTTTAGCCCTGCTTTTAATGCCACATGTGACGAGCTTTGCGTTTTACCCTTGTCGGCAAGCCACATGGCACAAACATGGTACTAATTTTAGTATTAGTTAACTAACACTAGTTTTAATTAATGGTATCTATTATCTATCGGCATGGCCTTTAGATTTAGACGGCATATATACACACACAGAACAATTGTTAACAAAATTATTATCAACTCACCCTGCAACTAGTTTTGATCAGACCTATCGGGTGAGAAGTGGCACTGGCATTTCTATGGTGATTAGAAATTGTACGGCTTAACAAGAGCCAGAAAAAGGTCTAAGACACAGATATGTGTTCTATTTTTGCCAGGGACTTTGCCACATCCGTCACCGTCCAGTGTTGAGATCAAAATGGCAGAAGTTAGGGTTTTGACCAGAATTATCTCCCCCTAAGGAGAGCTCCTAGACTTCCTGTGGCCACATTATAAATAAAGCTAGGAGTATGACAGGGATGTGTCTTGTCGCCGGATTTCTTTTCCCTCTATAGCGAAGTAATAATGAGAGAGATCAAAGAGAAGCCAGAAATACTAATCAGAGGTTATAATATAAAATGATATATATATATATATATATATATATATATATATATATATATATATATATATATATATAACCTGTATGGCTGTATGTCAGTGAATCTTGGCATGTAAATGAACAAATTAGGAAGAACTTGGAAGCAATAGAGATGTGGTTCCTAAGACGAATGTTATGAATTCCTTGAACTGCCAAAGTAACTAACAATGACTGCCTGAAAGAAGCTAATGAAACTACGAGTGCAAGTCAATAAGTAAGTCACACAGTTCTGTGGGATGGTAGGTAAATGTAGTTGGTGTTTTCTACAGGTGTCATTAGGTGACAGCAACATCGAACTTTATATTCCTGTTCGTCAGGTGGCGCTAGGTGTCTCATGTGCATGCGCAGCGCATAAACAAATTGACGACTGTACTTACGGAATGTAGGCCTACAACCAAAGAGCAACGTGCTGGTGAGCATTTTTTGTGGGCAAAAGGACTGCCTGCAAAGGACATTCATAAAGAAATGCTACCTGTTTATTGTGACTACCAGCCCGAATCAAAGCGTGCTTCAGTGCAATGAAAACATCCTTCTTCTCCGCCAGCAAGGAAGGTTATGCTGGCAGAGTTCTGGGATTGTCAAGGAGTGCTTTTAACCAATTTCAAGAAGAAAGGCGACAGTGTGAATTCTTAATCGTACTGTGAAGTTCTATCGATACTTCATGATACATTTCGAAGAAAACGTGCAGGACTGCTGACTAGAGGAGTGTTGCTTCTTCATGACAATGCCAGACCACAGTCGGCTCGATTAACTCAAGAGAAAATTAACCAACTAAGGTGGGAAGTTCTTGAACATATACCTTACAGCCCCTACTTAGCCCCTAGCGATTTCCACCTTTTTGGTCCACTGAAAACTCACCTTGGCGAGAGACATTTCACGAATGACACCGAAGTTGAATGTGAAGTGAAAACGTAGTTTAGAAAACAGAGCACGCAGTTCTATGCAGCCGGTTTGGGAGGACTGCTAAAACGATGGTATAAGTGCATCAGTGTTGGTGGAAGTTATGTTGAGAAATAAAGGGACAATGTATGTATAAAAATAAACTGGTTTCAAGTTGTTATCATCTTTAGTTATTTTTCCATTTGTGACTTACTTATTGACTTCCTCTCGTAGAACATTAATTACAACAATAAGACAGCGACAAACAGCTTTCTTTGGTCGTGTAATGAAAAGAGAGGCTTTGTAGGACATGGCGACAACTGGAAAGATCGAGAAGAAGAGAGGGAGAGGTGGTGTCATGGAGGAATTTCATCAGCAGCGTCTACTCCAGCCGGTATGGCACTTGATGATGACGATGATGATGATGATGAGGACACGTAAAGATGGAGAAGTACAGAGACATGGTCGCTAGTTTGAGACAGGAAGGGTACACTGTCAGGCTATTCGCCGTGGAGCCGGGCGCAAGAGGTCTAGACTCCCACTCCGTGTGTGACGTGCTAAACCAGTTAGGGATCAAGGGATATTGCCAGTCTCCCTGGCCTAGAGGTTAACGTCTTTCTCCGTAATCCCGTATATTCTTGTGAGTAACGTAACCTGCGCGAGAATCTGTAGCGGTTCTTGCCGCACTGGTAAATTAGGGCTATGTGAGCCGGTAGCTCAGAAAGCAATGGCAAACTACTGAAAAATGCTGCTGTTGACTGCAACGTCCTGTAAGGGATACACAAAAACAAAATCAAAGGATAAGCAAGACCTCAGGCACAAAAACAACTCGGTGAAGCAGCAGAAAAGGCCTCGTGCTGGCTGTGGAACAATCGAAACAGAGTGGGACAAGTTCCGGCAGTAATAAAGTTAACATTTATGACTGTACACAGCTATCTCATCCCTCTCCCAAAGCCATTTAAGGATCACTCAAAGCTTAGCGGCTTTAGGATCATCACCCTTCAAAATACATTTGGGAAGGTTTTAGAGAAGATAGTCGCTGTCAAGCTGCAAGAGTTTTTGGAATAGGGGAAGCTTCTTCCAAAGAGGCCTAGGGAACCACAGGCCAGGAAAAGATACCTGGTCAAATGCAGCCACTTTTGCCTTTGACGTTTATGAGGGGTTCCAGAGTAGACTGGAAACGATGGCGGCAGCGTTTGATAACGACGATGCGTACAATAGAGTTCGATATGATATTTTGATGACCGCACTGATGGAGAAGGGAGTCAATCCCTGGTTGGTGAACTGGATAGCAGCCGTCCTGCATTCTCGTCGGGTTGCTCTCCGTCTGGGTGCATGGACCTCAGAGCCACATATTTGAACCCCGGGACTGCCACAGGGATCTGCAATCTCACCGGTGCTCTTTAACGTGTATACGAGCAAGATTGCAAACCTAGAAGCACCAGGGGTTGGAAGGTTACTAACATTTGCAGATGATATTCTTGCATATAAGCAGGGGAGAGATAGGGAGCAGACAGCCCAGGAGCTACAAGGCTACAGTAGACAAAGTGATTGATTGATCACTGAAATGAGTGCTGTCATCCACCCGGAAAATGCGGCTGTTTTGTGGTGCTCTCTGGACAACAGGATTGTGAGAGCTGATGTCCTATGCCTCACGATAGATGGTAGAAGCGTCAACAGAGAGAACAAACTGAAGTATCTGGGAATTGTATTTGACAGGAGTCTGTCCTTCAAGGACCACGTGGAGACGGTTGTAAGAAGATCTCAAAAGGGACTCAATGCACTTAAAACTATGGCTGCAATGGACACAGAGCAAAGAATGCTCTTCACGCTATACCATCACTTGATCCTCTCAGTAATTGATTATGGACTAGGACTACTCACTGTCTCAAAGAGTCAGCTGGTGGAATTAGAGCGCATACAGAACGAAGCTATGTGGGTCATTCTGGGATGCACCAGAGACACTCCAGTAGTGTGTATGCGTTACATCCTTGGTCTGCCAACTGTTGCTGGTAGGCACAAGGTGATGCAGGCGAAGGCATACCTCAGAGTAGCTGCAGACACAGATCACCCGTTGCATGAGGCGCTGGACGCAGTTAAGGGTCAGAGACTGATAAGAGGGAATTCATGGATGGCACAGGCGGAGGATACGATCAGACAGGTGTGCATCTTGGAGAACATTAGGCGAGGAGAGGAGTGGGTCAGAGTGCCAGCGGAGCAGTAGACCGGTTCTGTCGAAAGCCACACTGTGATTCGGGGTAGACTTGATCTCTTAGGACTCTAAGTCTGCGCAGAATAATTCTGGCAAATACTTTTCCAACAATACACAGAAGTGAGATACCCCTATAGTTGTTGCAGTCGCTCCGATCGCTCTTGTTCTTGTACAGTGTTATGATGCTTGAATCTTTGAAATCCTGTGGGACTTGTCCTTCTCGCCAGCATAGCTCTATTAGCTGGTGGATCTGTAGAGTGAGTGTGTCTTGCCCACTCCTGATAATCTCTATTCGAATCCCATCCTTATCTGGAGCATTGCCAGATGCAAGTTCATTTATAGCACACATAACTTCTGTTATGGTGGGAAGTGTGTCCAGGTGGTCAAGAGTTGGTAGAGCCTCCATGGCGTTGAGAGCATCATCCGCTAGTTTGGTTTCATTTGAGTAAAGCTCCAAATAGTGCTCTACCCATCTGTCCATCTGCTGTTTCTTATCAGTGATGATTTCTCCAGTCAAGGTTTTCAATGGTGCACTTGTTTTGATCATTGGACAACAGGCTTTCTTTATTCCTTCATACATGCTTCTGATGTTTCCCTTATTACTTGCGATTTGAATGGACTCGCATAACTTGATCCAATAATCATTTGCACACTGCCTGGCAGCCTTTTGCACAACCTTCATAGCTTGCTTTAGCTCACTCAGAGTGTTACGCGTTGGTCTTTCCTTGTTTCTTAAGAGAGCTATCTTCTTCTTATCAATCAAGGGCCGCAGAGTCTGGCTGTTTGCCGCAAACCAGTCCTGCATCTTATGATCCACAGTGCCGTAAACCCCTACCGCAGTTTTATAAAGAGTTTCCTTAAGTTGACCCCACTTTTCACTTCTGTACAATTTTCTGGTGTATCAGTCAAAGTGTCTTCAAGTTGCTGTTGAAACTGAAATCACTTTTCAGGATCGTGAGTGTTAATAATATTAATCCTGGGGCTAGATTTGTGTTTGGCTGTGTAGATTCTCTTTGGTCTCAGTCGAACCGTTGCAATAACCAAAGAATGATCCGTATCACAGTCAGGACTGTGGTAATTTCGAGTCAATGATATATGGTTCAGATGTTGTCTCCGTGTGATGATGAAATCCAGCTTGTGCCAATGGCCGGATCTTGGATATTTCCATTTGACCTTATGCAGCTCTTTTGTTTTAAAAAAGGTGGTTGTAATACATAGGTCATTTCTGGTGCAATGCTCCAGCAGCCTGTGCCCATTTTCATTCATGCTACCGATGTTGTATTTTCCAAGGCACACTGGCCATGAACTCGAGTCCTTGCCCATACGAGCATTGAAATCACCGAGCATATAAATGTAGTCAGATTTTGGAACTGCCTTGATCACGGAGTCTAACTCCTCATAGAACTAATCCTTCACATCATCATCGAGTGTCGATGCATATGCAGTAATAATGGTGGCAAAACCACAAGAGGTTGCCAAGCGCAGGGATAATAGTCTTTCATTTCCTCCTGCTGGAATTTCAATCATTCCCAGCAGCGCATTCTTCACTGCAAAGCCCACACCCTGTTGCCTTTTTTTCTGCCTGCCCTCTAAAAAGGTGTAATTGCTTTCCCTGAGTGACCCTCCCTCAGCGAGGCGAGTCTCCTGCAGGCCAGCAATATCAATGTTAAGACGATTGAGTTCGGCATCAATCACAGTCGTTTATCTCACATCGTTAATATTGGTCAAGTCAGTGGAAAATGCATGGGTCCAATCGCTATTTGGGTAATGTTCTTTTATGTAGTTTAGGGCGATTTATCTTCTTTCTGTTTAATTCTGAGTGTTCTTTTTCTCGATACTATGAATGTTTTCTATCATCTCAGGCAGTTGCTGTTGTCTCCAAGCTGGGAACTTGTGTGCATTATAAATGGGTTTGACTGTTGATATGATAAGTATAGGATCTGCCCTAATCTTTAGTTTTGCAGTATTTAAAAGTTCATACGCTTCAGTCTTCCCTTTCCAAAACCATTAAACCTTTTATACATGGTGTAGTCTGTCAATCTTCTCAATTTTTCTGCTTGTTCCTGGGCTCTACTATCTCTTCTATCCTGCATTCGTTGTAAACAAGTGATCTTTCCTAGTTCGTTAATAGGCATTGTCTTCAGGCTTCCAGTTATGATCCGCAATTTTTGATATTGTACTCTACTTATTTTGTTAGTTTGACTTAACTGCTGTTGTCCACGCTGCGATGCCATATTCCAGTACTGGCCTCACGTGTCCAGGTTATAATTTACTTGAGAACTTTCTTATCTGCTCCCTACATTGTATCGGCAAGCTTTTTCATGATTGCCATTCCTTGCCTTGCTCTTGTTCGATTTTTCTCAACCTGTGTCTTCCATGTCAGACGACGATCAAGGGTAACTCCTAGATAGTTTGGATTTCTCTTCAAGGCATCTCCCATCAGAAATTATGACTGTTACGAGATAACTGTTGCTGCCAAGTCGCAGCAGAGCCCATGACGCTAAAAACAAAAGGAGCAGAACTCTCGATCGGAAGCTCTGAGATAACTAAGAGACTATCGCATCACGTCAGTTTTTTTGATCAATAGTTACGGCAGTCAGATCATGGATTCCATCAAGGAAACAGCACGTTGAAGTTGTCAAGAACTTGGAAGGATACTGACGGGCAGGACAACATTATCATGGCCAATACAGATTACAGTGGACACCGTAAAGAGTTGGAACGATATATATGAGCCCGAAATAATAGACAGAAGGCAACATATCCAAAAGGGACTGGGTATCTCACGGCAAGGTCAAACCTATTCCTGATAAAGAATGACAGAAGAATGGCGGCATGAATCATTAAAGATCTAGTGGTTTCAACGATCTATTACTCATATCTCACCATCAGAGACACGGTATAAATATGTTATTGATGTTCACGGATTGTTTTGAAAATACACGGGACTAATATGATTTGCCGGTCTTCAGTCCTTTTGATTGCCGTTGAGTTTTCCTGCTTCGAGATTTGTTGAAAGTGTGTCACACCCTGGACACCTTACCTGTTAATGATTTATGTTGAATTCTGTTGAGACACATTTCAGCAACATGGGGACTCATCGTATAGAAGTACAGGAAATTGAATGTTGCCAGCACCTTTTTCATGGATACGTTACTGTGTCAGATATACACGAAGCAAGTCAGCTCTACCATTATTAAGTTGGATGTATCACCAGCTAATAGATTACATTATTAATTTGGAATTGTCACCAGCTAGTAGAGCCATAGCTGCCATTATATAACAAAGGTAGACCAGTAATATACAACATGTCTTTCGTTACTGCGTCAGGTTGAGAAGCCGTCAGCTATAATTACCTATTACCAGCCACTGGACAACAAGGACGTGTTATAGTGTACTACTCCAGTTACTTCGGAGCACCATACTCGTGGAGGTTGTCATCGAAGGAAGTTTAATCGGGAATACACAGGAGGTTGTCAGATATCACGGATTGTTTACGCCGGACACATATTCATATATCTACAAAACAACGCTATTCGTCTTATCAACCTACGCACTACAGCAGTTTGGATACATCGTCACCCACACCAACACCGGAACTACAACATTATGTAGTATTTTATCACATACAGAATCAGGCCAGTATGAATTGCTTGTGTTGATTGAATATTCTATTGGGTGTTATCAAAACTGAAATTGATATTCATTGTTGATATGGCCGATTTTATCGTAGTTTGTGGGCGGGGGTTGAAGTCCAGTATAGTTTATTCGTTTGCTCCTATCAGTGTTCTATGTTCTTTTCAAATACAGAGATGTTTGTCGGCGTCACATATTGTATACCTCTCCCGTAACGTGATACTATGTTCTACAATCAATTGTGTCGGATCTATAGTCCTTTTAACGGGTAAAGCAATAATTGTTGTAGCTGAAATCTCTTGCATTGCTTTTGAATTCATAGTTATAACATTGTTGATTTTCTTGACGTTGGATTTAAGTTTACGCTGTTGACACTTTGATTTGCTGTTTTTCAGTCGAGTTTGTAGAGTTTGTAGCACACACAAATATACGGTTCATTATATTAGCTATATAATTTACAAGATTGTCTTGAACATTTCAAGAATTTATGGACATAGGTGAAAGGTCCGGATTAACAGGCCAAGACCTCAGGAATTGGGCAAAGCTTGAATTTAAGGAATTCCAGACTCTACAACGTGAGGAGAGGGCTGCAGCCAAAGCAGTAGAAAAAGAAGAGAGACAACTACGAATAGCTCGTGAGAAAGAAGAAAGAGAACTACAGATTAGATTAGAGACGGAAAGATTAACGGCAGATAAAGAAATAAAAGAAAGAGAAATGGCAATGGAGAAAGAAACACTATTAGCGAGAGATAAGGAAATGGAATTGGATAGAGAGAAACTTACTTTTGAGAGGGAAAGCAAAGAAATAGAGCTTGCGTTTCAGAAAGAGAAGCTAGCTGCAGAGGTATTCATGAAGGACAAAGAGATTGAAGGAAATCTGAAAGTTAAGACGCTGGAGATGGAAAAAAAAGCAGAGATTGCACAGACGAAATTGCAATCGAAAACAGAAGATCCTATAAAAAAATATCAAGGGGTAATTAGGAACTTCACACAAGGCGATTCAATTAGTGCATGGGTGGCTAACTTTGAGCTATTGGTAAAGTTCTACAAAATTCCAGAAGAGATGTGGCCTATCTTGTTTCACCGTCATCTCGGATTAGAGCCTTTAAAGGTGGTCGAGTTAATTCCAGAGAGTCTACGGACCGACTACACATATGTTCGCGATCGTGTTTTGAGCCACTTTTCGCTTGATGAACAGGGTTTGAGAACAAAGTTCAAGACCCTTACACCTAAGTCGAACCAAACGTTCCTCGACTACGCAGCTGAAACCGCATCTTTGTATGACAGATGGTTGAAAGCAGCAGAGGTAAATTCAGACTTTGAGAAGTTACGCGACCTGATGCTTAGGGATAAATTGTTATCATCAGTCCCTGAATCAATGGCCACGTTCCTCATAGAAAACCAGTGTAAATCAATACCTCAGATGGAGAGTCGTGGTGAATCAGTTTTTAACTCACATCGCGAAATATTCGCTAACAGTATGCAACCAGAACTTGTAATAGGTGCAAGTGCAAGAGTACAGAGCCAAAGAGGTTATGGTAAAAGTAACAGGTCTGCACAACACAGAAACAGAGGACCATATCAGAACACACGTAGAGAATCAGACAGGCCTAGAAAGGGTAATTTCACACAATGTCCACATTGTAGGCTAAACCACATTTCATCGGAAATGTGTGACCGTCACCCGGAATATGCAGCATATTTGAAAGAACTCATTGATAAGAGGAGGAATAAATACGAGTCATACAGAAGGAATATCAAATGTTTCTCGTGTTTAGCCTGGGGACATACCTCAAGGTCATGTACGATAAAGAGAACGTGGAAGGAAGCAAATGCTGCATATATATTTACTAGTAGTGACTCCGAGGATACAGAAGATGCACATGCGGCCATCATAGAACCATATAATAATGACAACCCAGAGAAAACAGATAAAGATTGTTCTGACGAGGAGTGCCAAGTTACGATACAAGAGGCCAATGCGGTAAACATTCAAAATGGCACACTAAAGGTCCACCAAGCTTGGGTCAATGGTACACCAACCACATGCGTGAGGGATAGCGGTGCCTCTATTGTTGGCGTTGACCAAAGGCTTGTGAAGGCTCAAGATTACACAGGCAAAAGTGTTACCTGTAGAACCTTTGGTGGCACTTTAGACAGATATAGAATTGCATCAATCAATATACAATCTCCCTACTTCAAAGGCATAGTGAACGCAGCGCAGCGGTGCTACCAAACCCGTGTGCCGGGGTTCTCATTGGGAACATTCCCAAGGTAAAAGATTGCACTCATGAAGAGGCCATGAAATGGGAGATCGACCACACCCCAACAAATGCGCTCACCAGAGCTCAAGTGCGTCGACAGAAAGAAGAAGAAGACAATGAATACTCCACATCCCCACAAACTAGGCACAATGCACAAGACATGTTAGTATTAACAACTGACCTAGCCACAGAACAAAAACAAGATCCAACGTTACAAAAATGTTTTAAAAATGTACACACACCTGCCAAAATTGCAAAATATAGTAAGTGGGAATTCATAATAGACAATAATATACTTACCAGGCAATACACCAAAGGAGCGACACTCCTTGTACAAACAGTGCTACCAAGCAAATATGGAGAGGAAGCACTAAAACTCGCTCATGACTCCCCATTTGCAGGTCACATGGGCATAGACAAAACGGCAAACAGAATTTTGGCACAATTTTATTGGCCAGGGTTTGCCAGTGACATTGCAAAATACGTTCGTTCATGTGGCTTATGCCAAAGAACTACACCAAAAGGTAAACATCCCAAAGCACCAGTACAGAAAACCGATCTGGCATATCGACCGTTCCAGAAAATAGCGGTCGACATAGTAGGTCCTCTTAACACAACAACAGATAGAGGCAATAGATTTATTCTAACAGTAATTGATCTATGTACAAGATGGCCAGAAGCGATTCCACTGAAAACTATTACATCTAGATCCATCCTAGACTCATTTTTACTTATATTCAGTAGGATAGGTTTTCCTTCATATATATTGTCAGATAGAGGTAGTCAATTCATCTCTTCGGCTACGCAAGCAGCAATGAAGATGCTGGGCATACCGCAAAAGTTCAGTGCTCCATGGCATCCGATGACAAACGGAGTAAATGAGAATTTTAACGGGGTTCTCAAACGAACCCTAGCGAAAGTCGCAGCTGAACGACCCAAAGATTGGGACATCCTGTTGCCAGCAGTACTCTTCGCTTACAGAGAAGTACCGCAATCGAGTACGGGGTTTTCCCCATTCGAACTTGTGTATGGAGAAAATCCTCGCGGCCCGCTAACATTATACAACGACATGCTGACAAAGAAAACACATGACCAACCAGAAAAAGATGCATACGAAATAGTCACCCAATTAAGAGAGAAAATTATGACAGCATGTCAAATAGCCAGATCCGCGCTGGAAAAGTCAGGGGAAAAATTCAGGCAATATGACAATAGGAAAGCCAAAACAATACTGTTGAAAGAAGAAAAGGAAGTATTACTTTTATTACCTGACCCTAGAGATTATTTAATCATTTCATGGCAAGGCCCATTTAAAGTGATTAAGAAAATCAGTGATGTAGACTATGTAATAAATGTTAAAGGGAAAGAGAAAATATACCACATCAACATGTTAAAACCGTATAAAGGCCGTAATACGGACAAGACACAAACTGTTGATCATACACCACACAGAACAGCAGCAGCATGTTGGGTTATAAACGAACAACAAGAAGATGCCATACAGCAACAAATACCAACACCAACTCTTAATACTAACAACGATTGGCGAGCTATTCAGATAAATAAAAACTTATCGTCGCAAGACAGATACAAATTAACAACAGTGATGCAAAAGTATAGCGACATATTTTCGGATAAGCCAGGGCAAACGGATCTGATACAACATAAAATTACATTACTTTCGGATATTCCCGTAAAAGTGAAACCATATCCAATCCCCATTCATTATGCAGAAAAAGTCACAGCGGAAATCTCCGAATTAGAACAGAATGGGATTATTCAGAAATCAATTTCTAACTATTGTTCACCTATCGTAATTGTTAAAAAGAAGGATAATTCATTACGCATTTGTGTTGATTACAGAAAAATAAATGCTTTGACCCTTCTTGATGCAGAGCCTGTCCCAAATGTTGACGAGCTGTGAGATGGCATGGTAAACTCTAATATCTTTTCTAAGATTGACCTTACAAAGGGATATTGGCAAATCCCTATGGAGAAGGAATCCATGCATATTACTGCATTCACTACTCCTTTAGGCCTTTATGAATGGAAATTTCTTCCGTTTGGTCTACAGAACGCACCGAGTACCTTTACACGTATGATGCGAAACTTCTCCACGGGGTTAATAATGTGGCTACATATATGGATGATATTTGCGTACACACCACAGATATTGACACACACGTTGAAACTTTGAGGCAGGTTTTCCAAAGAATCAAACAAGCTGGTCTTAAAGCTAAACCTAGCATAATTGAAATAGGGTTCACGGAGATTCAATTCCTTGGTCATAGGATTTCTGAGGGTTTCCGAAAAACAGATCCACAAGTTGTCACAAAGATTCTGAATATTAAACCCCCTACTTCTAAAAAGGAACTCAGAAGTGTTCTGGGTCTTATAAACTACTATTAAAAATTCATCCCTAATTTTGTTGATATGACATCTACTTTCTCGGAACTTTTGAAGAAAGGTCAACCTACTAAAATTATTTGGACATCTGAACACGATAGACTCTTACAACAAATTAAGACTCTTGTTAGCAGTTATCCTATACTCAAATTACCAGACACTTCCAAAGACTTTATAGTCCAGACAGACGCGAGTTTTCGTGTGATCTCTGGCATTCTTCTTCAGATTCATAGTGGCAAGCTTCATCCGGTTCTATACTTCAGTAGGAAACTTACCGACACACAGAGAAAATATGCAGCTACTGAACTTGAAGCCATCGCGTTGATAGAGTGCATTGGAAAATTCTCTAGATATCTACTTGGGAGAAAGTTCTTAGTGCTATCAGACAATAAACCTTTACAAGTCTTTAAGGAAGGACATCCGAGAAACTCTAGAATATATAGATGGTCTCTTTTATTACAAGACTATGAATTTGACATCTGTCACATACCGGGGAAGGACAATAACCTTGCAGATATCCTTAGTAGATTGTAGAAGTAGATTTAGAAGTAGTAGATATTGTGTTTCTTGTTATAGTTTTCGTAAATATTTTATGTCGTATGATAATCTTCATAGTGATATATAAAGTACAGCAGGCCAAATATATGTTTCTTTTTTATACAGACCAGAAAATATTCACACAGACAATTCATGTTTGTAATGTATTAATTGTGTCAGATATATACATATGTCCTGATGTAATTGACAGATTAAATGAAGTTAATCAGCACGTTCAAGAAGTAAGTGATGTGGACAGTACGAGCTTGATAGATTTCGCGGGACCTTGTTTTTCATTGACAAACCTGTGACGATGAAATTGTGGTGTCTGTGCTCCGAACATTATTACGTCAAACGAATGCCGAGGTCAACATACCCTCCAGACGTGGGGTCAGGACATACCTATTAATTAAGTATAGTTAATTTGTTCATGCAATCATTCATTTGTTTATGTAATCAGTCAGTTGTTTATGCGATCGGTCATTCATTTGGTTATTTATGTCATAACGCGATCATTCATTCATTTATATATATATATATATATATATATATATATATATATATATATATATATATATATATATATATATATATATATATATATATCACGACGTGATCATTCATTCATTTGTTTACATACGTCATGATACCATTCATACGAAATATACATTTAGTTACATCATGACGCAATTATCATTCACCTGGTTATTGTAAAGCATGATTCAGTCATCTCTAAAACGATGAGAAAGTCATGGTACTCATATATAGTCACATAATTTTTAACATTCCATACATTATCATACATAAATCATGGAGAGAAAGGAAATATAAAATGATTAATTTTTACACCTCAGACATACAATTACGAATAAACAGTACAGACAGATACAAAGGATGAATCGCATGTCGGAACGAAAGATATAAATTATGTATTATATGTTTGCTATTTCAAGTTAAATTAATTAGACATAAGTAGTTGATGTGTTGACGTATTTGCTAGTTTAATTCAAAATAATTGGTGCACGTTCTGGTACACCTGTGGTAAACCTCATACGAGGATGGCAAACTACATATACCAATAATAATGAAGCACCATGAAAATAAAAATATTAAAAAACTAGGCCATTCCTAATATGTAATGATTCAGCGACAAAAGCAAAAGACCTCTCTGAACAAATGGGACAGGAACAAGTGTCACAATATAGCCGAAGAGGACAGGGCAGAGAAGAATAAAGAAATAGTCATATACTTAGATGTTATATATCAAAACTAATATAGAGGGATATGGTCCAGTCAATCACATACATCCCCTCAGTCGGGTTTTGTAAATTTGGTTAGGGATGCATGCCCATTGTGGCATTTGAGGGATTAAACTTGTAGTTTATTTAGCCCAGCTTTTTCATGAGCTGGTACTACACGACATCTACCGTGGTGCGTAGATAGGAAGCCGTGCCCGTTAAATTTGGTTTTTAATGTTGTAGGTGTTTGATAAGAGAGCAGTCCTTCACAGTAGTAATAGATGATATAAGTATGACTCATGAACTCTGTGCTACGTCTTGTCAGTCTAATATATAGGCTAAAATGGTAGTTACCATTTCAAAAGGGAGGGGCATGCTGCCAAGTCGCAGCAGAGTCCATGACGCTAAAAACAGAAGGAGCAGAACTCTCGATCGGAAGCTCTGAGATAACTAAGAGACTAGCGCATCACGTCAGTTTTTTTTTATCAATAGTTACGGCAGTCAGATCATATGGTCTCTACATATACTAATAACATCAAGGAAACAGCACGTTGAAGTTGTCAAGAACTTGGAAGGATACTGACGGGCAGGACAACATTATCATGGCCAATACAGATTACAGTGGACACCGTAAAGAGTTGGAACGATATATATGAGCCCGAAATAATAGACAGAAGGCAACATATCCAAAAGGGACTGGGTATCTCACGGCAAGGTCAAACCTATTCCTGATAAAGAATGACAGATGAATGGCGGCATGAATCATTAAAGATCTAGTGGTTTCAACGATCTATTACTCATATCTCACCATCAGAGACACGGTATATATATATGTTATTGATGTTCACGGATTGTTTTGAAAATTACACGGGACTAATATGATTTGCCGGTCTTCAGTCCTTTTGATTGCCGTTGAGTTTTCCTGCTTCGAGATTTGTTGAAAGTGTGTCACACCCTGGACACCTTACCTGTTAATGATTTATGTTGAATTCTGTTGAGACACATTTCAGCAGTACCGATTCACTTGTTTAAGAATATGCCCATTTACTCGTATTTCACATTGTGGCATTTCCTTCTGTAACGGGAGGAAGAATATCAAGGATAGGAAGACATAGTTTCCTATACTTAGGTGCTCAAATATGAAGAAGGGCAACACTGACTTCTATTGGGCCAGAGAAGAAAAGGATAAGAAGAAGAAAGAGAGGGAGAGCACTTTATATATTCTCCTCAGTTAACAAGAAAAGGGATAGAGGGTTAGACAGAAGATTCCATGAGTTCTTTGGGCGGGGGATATACTGTTGTATATCCCAGACAGAAGATTACACTGCTGGACTGTAACAGGATCAATGAGTTTACACAACAAACTATGAACTAAACAAAACAAATTAAGAACAACAAAATTAGACTTTTTTTGACAGAACTCCATGATTCAGGAACAAACAGACATCCTGACATGTCACACACTGACATATACAGAAATGGGAACCTACGTTCCCACAGTGGATATCACTGCTGCCTAACATCGCTATGAACATAACCGGGTAAATATCCCCACAAACCAACAAGAACATGGCAACAAAGGAGCCTCAACGTAAACAACAACGGTAACCACAGGTATGGATTATCTACTGATCCAATCTCAAGACTCATGGACAGTCGGTACTTACAGAAATGGGAATCTGAAATCCCACAGCTAGATATAGCTACTTCCTAGCGCCAACCACATGGGCGGTGTCTAAATGATAGTGGAACCTCAACCATGTTAAGCTGAATCCAAGGGTACAATCAGTACCCACACAGGACACCCGCATCACATGGGCCGACTGGGACCGGATACAGCAAAGAGCCATGATATAACTAATAACATAACTATAACCATAACAGCAGAGATATAGTGGCATAAACAGGTATAAACAGGTATACGAATGGGGGTGTGAGTGGCCTAAAAACGACATTAACCAGAGCTGGGGCTCAAGTTTGCTCTACAAACAACAACCACGGCCAGGGGTCATTACCAAGAGCGGGCTTACACATTGCAGTCATTTTCATGGATTTCTTCGGTCCTTTCGGGGCATGTGTACCCCATCGACTGCGTGGACCACACAGGCCAGTCTTGGTTAAATCTAGAGGCATTGGTACCTCCATGCTCTGGTCCAGTGACTGGGGAGGGCTGGTTCAAGCCTCTCTATTTGATGATATCTACATAATCGCTCCCTCGGCCACGGTTGTTACAGTTGGAGAGAGCGGGAAACTTACGTGCACTCCTATTTATCAATGTTTCTAGAGCGGTTTCCCATGATACCCTAGGGCACTGCAAGGGACGCCGGTATTGGTAACATCACCATCATCATGTGTCGAGTCAGGCGATCACACTTCTTCCCAGTGACGACCATAAACTGTCTTCTTACTATTCTGAGTTTTATTTGAGAGGGAGAACACTGTACATGCTGTTTTATCCTCATTTATCTTCACTATCCATGATTTTGATCAGTCTAGCGCCAATAAAGCTTGCTGTATTCTGCTGTTAGCTGTACTAATATATTCTTCAGATGTCCATATGGCTAGGTCATTTGCAAAGGAGGATGTGTGTATTCTGGCTGAAAAATTGTCCATGATGTCATTTATATATGCTAGGAGTAATGTTGGTGAAAGAACTCCTCCTTGGGGGGACACCCTGCTTAAACAGCATTTTTTTTGTTGGCTTGTCCTTATACTTTTGTCCTGGCAGTTCTGTTCTCAAGGTAGTGGCTGATCCATTTGTACAATTTCCCGCAAACATGCATTTTTTTGCAGTTTTACTTTCAGTCCTTCCTTCCATACTTTATCAAATGCTTTTTCTAAATCTATCCAGACCGCTAGTGTGTGCTTTTTCTCTTGGAAGGCATCCTCTATTTCCTGAGCTATATAGGTTATTTGATCTTCAGTGGATCTGTACTTTCTGAATCCTGCTTGGTGTGGTGTTAAGAGTTGGTTTTCTTCCAGATGCCATGTTAGCCTGCCATTGATAATGCGTTCCATTTATTTTCCTACACAGCTAAGTAGACTGATAGGTCGATAGCCATTTGGTTCTTCCAGGTCTTTTTCTTTCTTTGGGACTGGTATTAGTATAGCTTCCTTCCATGCCTGTGGGACTATTCCTCTCTTCCAGCTGTAATTTAGGACTGCTAGTAGTTTCTTTTTTGCCTTAGTGCCTAGTCCTATTAGCATTTCATTTGTGATTCCATCCTTTACTGATGATTTCTTCTTTTTTAGGGTATTCATTGCTTATTCAATTTCTTCCATTTTTAGATTTACCATCTTATATTCTGCTGCTGTCTCTGTATTACTATGATGTGTCTGTTTATCTTTGATTGCTTTCTTCTGTTCGGTTGTAATATCAATGTGGTTTGCACTAGCATAGTGTTCCATTAGTGCTTTCGCGGCCTTTTTTCCTGTAAGCAAGGTATTTCCTTGTTCAATTGTTATTTGTTTGTTTCTGGGTCCTTCATTGTTCATGGCTCTCACTAGTTTCCATAGTTTGTTTCCATCCCTGTCAAAGTTAAGGTTTTCTGTTTTTGTTGTTTTATTTAACGTTCTTGTATATGTTGCTGAGATGGCTTTTGAGGGAGATATTCTCTTCAGTCGTTTGTTCTCTCTCTCTCTCTCTCTCTCTCTCTCTCTCTCTCTCTCTCTCTCTCTCTCTCTCTCTCTGCTGTCTTCACGGCATCTTCACCTTTGTCCTCCAAAAGTTGTAGTTCTTCAGTCCAGTATGGTTTTAATTTTTCCTCGCTCCTCTTGACATAGACTCAGTGGCCGCCTGTATTAGTTGCTTTGTTTAGACTTTCTACCATTTGTTTGATAATGCCATATCGTGTATTTATGTATGGCAAATCTGTCCCAATCAGCTGGTTTGTCATTCCAGCGAGGCAAAGGTTTTTGCTCCTGTGGAACACACTCCATATTCATGACAAGCTTGATTGGTCTATGGTCACTACCTGCTAATTGGTCTCAGCACATGGCGATCGATTTTGTGGAAGATGTTTCCTGTGCAGAAAACTAAGTCTGGAGTAGAAGTGGTAAACCATCTTCTAGAATAGAAGCTCGGTGTGTCGTCAGCTTTCTTGAGTAGATGGAGATTTAAGTCTATTTCCCAGTACTCCACTTTATCTCCTCTGTTGTCAGTATCTGGGTATCCCCATCTTTCTGAACGGCTATTAAAGTCTCCGATAATAATGCAGTTTGTGTCAGTTATTTTCATGTTTGAAAGTGTAAGGTCCTTATCTACTGGGCTATACAGATTGTAAATTCTTATTTTCACGTCCTTTATCATTATATCAACACCTACAATTTCCTCTTGGTTGTACTTCACTGCAAGGTATTGTTTTTCGTGTATTAGAACTCCTTCTTTGTGTCCTTCGCGGTCGAAACGTGTGGCCTGATATCCTCTGACTGAAAATCTACGATTGGCGTTGAGGTGCGTCTCTTGAATGCATGCCACATCTATTCTATCTTTATGAAGACGATTTGTTAGAGGGACTTTCTTGTTAGAAACTCCTTCGGCATTCCATTGTAGTATTTTGAGTGTCCGGGGTGTTTGGTCAACGGAGACCAACGGAGGCTCTTAACCTACTCCTCCGTGCCTTGACTCCAAAGCACTAGGGAATGTGACCACGAGTAGTAATGGGTGGACCCCCTCGAGGCAGGGGGCCCGGCACTATCACCGCCTGCAGGGACTTCACGGGATTAGAACTGTACTGATTAATTTTAATCTGTGGCATCATGGATTGATTAAGTTACGTTGCGCTGCTTTGTCTAGCCTGTGGCTCAGTACATCCGATTTCCACAAGCATTTTTCGGGTGTGCGTTCATTAGCCTTTGACTGTCGCCAGTCTATCTACAAGGCTGCAGGTTTGTGTCTCTTTTGGTCTGGTTCCTCTCCCTTGACCTGTCCAACATGGGAGATCCTACCAGTAGCTGTGCTACCGTTGGCATAGCTCTTGGAGTCATTGGAACACGCAAGCCCCTCTATCTCGTCAAGGTACAGACACGGCAGAGGGGGTGTCGATCCTATAGCCTCCGAGAGAGGGCAGTTCATCTGAGGACGGGACCGTTTGGTGAGGCAAATTTCCGCACGATATCAGTTGCCAAACCATACAAATGTCGGCCGAAGTCCAACGTCCATACCAGGGTGGTAGTAGTCTTAGTCTTAAGAAAACTGCACTCCACAGTAGAGACCAAGAGAGGGGTCGAGGAACCCAGAAGAAGAGTCGGTTTCCCAGAGTGCGGCGCCGTGAACGGGGCACTAAGAAGGAACATAGCTACGAAGACCAACGGAGGCGACAGAGGCAATGGCCGGGGAAGAAGCTGGCTTCCCACGACCACAGGTACTAGAGGGCATGAAACACCGCTCTCGATCACAATACCCCTACCCACACTTATCCTCCACCCACTCACGCATCCCACCCCGACACATGCACATCCCTCACCCACCTACACATCCCTAAGCCACTTACACACCCCCACCCACACATTCCCCATCCACACATCTCCCACCCACACACGCCCACATACTTCCCCCAACCACCACACATCCCCTACTCACCCACACATATACCCCACCCATACACACATTCTCCGCACCCATCACACACATCCCCCACACCACACACTATCCCCCACCCACACACATATCCTCACCCATACCACCCCCCCCCCACCCACACATCCCCCACCAACACACCGCACACATATCTCAAACCCACACACCATACACTTCTCCCCACCCGCCCTTGCATCCCAATCCACCCAACACAATCCCCTACCCACACAACCCCGCCACCCACACATACTTCCTCAAACCACCCACACATCTCCACCCACATAAACACACACACCCCACACATGTCCCATATACATATCCTCCACCCATACACACATCCCCCACACCCATTCCCACACCCCTACTTTCACCCCCACACATTCATCCACACATCCCACCACCACCCACAAATATCACTACCCACAGAAACCCACACACCCCAACCCATCCAAACGCATACCCCCACCCACACATCCCCCACCCACACATATCCCCACACTCACACACATCCTCCACACACACCCACACCTCCTCACATCTAGACACATACAAAATGTCTCACGTTAGCATTGAAACTAGTATGAACAAACTCCCACACTTTACTCACACACATACACTGACAATTGTCATGAGCAGTCTCATAAAAATGTTAACCATGGAGAAAAATGTGTACATAAAAAGTATGTGACGTAAACATAGTGATGCTCCCACACACAGAGATACACACAGAGAAGGCACACACACACACACACACACACACACACACACACACATTCACTCTCATGCTCACTCATTCTGTCTCTCATTCACACTCACTGACTCTCTCACTCAAACTACAGTAATGTACATAAGTTTATATTATACATGATAAAATCAAATGGTATTTAACTGATAATATGACAGATGAGAATACACAAACATACGGATTCGCGTGTTACATAACATGCGTGTTACATGACATGCATCTGCTCAGCTCTCTCTCTCTCTCTCTCTCTCTCTCTCTCTCTCTCTCTCTTTCTCTCTCTCTCTCTCTCTCTGTATTCTTTCATATACACACACTCACACGCATGCGTGCGCTCACACACACTAACACATCAACTCTCGCACTGTCTCACTCTCTCACACACAATCCTTCACACACACACTCTCTCTCAATCACACTCTCTCACACATACACATACGCATGAACGCATGCACGCACGCACACACTCCCTCACTCACACATACACGTACGAATGCATGCACTGACACATTCCCCTACCATTTCTCGCTCAATCACTCTCTCCACACACACACACGCACACACACATTCACTCTCTCACTCTCTCTGACACCCACTTTCTCTCTCTCTCTCTCTCTCTCTCTCTCTCTCTCTCTCTCTCTCTCTCTCTCTCTCCCACACGCACACACATATATAGTGAACAATTATAGTTAAACAATTATAATGAACGATTATAATGAACAATTATACCAGTAAATGAATTATGGTGGCATATAGTCGGTATGGATTAAGTATTGAAAGAGTTTTCGGTTAAATGTGTAGGGACTCATTGGAGTTTTCAGATCTGGAGGCAGATCATTCCATAAGTGAGCACCAGAATAGGCGAAACATGTTTTGTATAGGTCCAATCTAGGCTTTGAGACATGTAACAAATTTAGGCGCTTGCTGTTCATTGCATTAGATTGAATGAGCGGCAGAAGATACTCTGGGGTATTTTGAGATATAATTTTGTTCACTAATTTGGCTTTGTTGAAAAGGAAGCGCTTTTGAAGTGGTAGAAGTCTTAGATGACTGTACAAATTATTACTTTCAACGTGTTTTATGCCAGAAACCAGACGAATAGCACGGTTTTGTAGAGAACATAGTCGTTTTAAATTAGATTTAGGGCAACCATCCCAAACTGTGGAACAGTAATCGAGATGTGATTGGATATATCATGTATAGAATATTTTTCGTGTGCTTTCGTCCAGGAAGTGCTGAATTTTAGCAAGTTGGTAAACTTTTTGTACTATTTTCTTGGTAAGAACGTGAACATGAGAGCTCCAGCTCAAATGGCTGTCAATTAAAAGACCTAGTGTTTTATGTTCATTCACATTAACTATAGGTAACGTGCCCATGCGGAGTTCGAGCGGTGATCCAGTTATGGCTAGTGTCTGTAGTTTTTGTCTGGTCGTTATTAGCATGGATTTGGTTTTGTCGATGTTAATTTGCATGCGGTTTTCATTGCTCCATCTAGTAAGATTATCGAGTTCCTTTTGTAAAGAATTCTCTAATTCACTACGGTTTTCTTGACTAGTATATATAGTACAGTCGTCTGCAAATAGATCACAAGTTGTATTGATATATAAAGGAACATCATTAATATAAGGAAGGATGGTGTGTTGGCGAGAGAGTGTACTGAGTGCCCGACATGAGAGCTTGCCATAGCTGAGAGAATGAGGCAGTGATTTGCCGATACGCTGTGTGTGAGACTGAACTGCGTTACGAAAGCACGAATGCCTTTTGTGGCTGTGTATTCTGTCGAAATTGGATTTGCATTGTATAATAATGAAATTGGAATGTATTCATGTGCATAACGCGACTGTGAGCTTTAAATAAATAATAGTAGTTTACATGCATTTTGTCTTGACACCTGTGTATAGAGTTTCCGGCTTGGGTCATGATGGCGGGACGTATTTTCTTCTAGCTTGACTTAAGTCGGTTGATCGGCGGCTTGGCAATCCGCCATCATAAAACTCGCCGTTGTTACAGAATCAGATTTCTGGCTCTAAATGTTAGCGCTACGCACAAACATGGAGAGCCACGACTTCTGCCCTATGCGCCGCCTTAGGCCCAAGAGCAAAGACTAACGAACTAACCTGTGTATACGCGTGTATTTACTGTCTCTGTCGCACCCACGACAACGAGCAATAACTGAGACGTGGACAGTTGGGTTCATTTATACAAAAAATCTATCATGCCTACCTTGGTTTGAACTCATCCCTTTCACACAGTACCGACATAGACACTCGTCGAAGATGGGACGAGACATGTTTACCTGGAGTATTAGGATGCCGTCTAGGGCTAGCTCTGACTTTAGTCCTGGTTGTATATTGGAATCTATCCTAACAGGTATTCGATTCTCCTTCGGATTCGTCTTCGTTCATCCTTAGTTTTTTTTTTCGGACGTGATTGCGTGTCTGTTTACAGCAGAGCTGCGTTCTTGCGCCGTTAGGCCGACACATCCGACTTCTGCGGGCATTTGTTGACCGGGTTAACCGTCCCGGGGGTTTCGTAAGACGTTTGACTCTTACTGTTGTGGTGTTATTCCCCCACCCCAGCTGGCCTATTTAGAACAGCCGAAGACATAACGGTCAGCCCTCAAGGGAAGGCAGGGGCAGACCATGGGCATTCCCCGTCATCCAAGGAGGCTTCCATAATTGCAGAGCCGACACATAGCGCTCTGGTACTGGGCTCACCCAAGGAATCGTCACGTCCTGCACATAGCTGCTTAGCCTCACTTCCGTATATTGGGCCCGGAGGAAACCAGAAGAATGCAATCTGCAGATAACATCCACACAGTGAGCTTTCGATTCGGAGTTTCCACGTAATGGATTTGCTATCCAAGCAATATTCCATTTTGTGCCACTAGGACACTTCTTCCACCTCTGATGACGCCCAAATAGTGAGCTTTCGATTCGGACTTTCCACGTAATGGATTTGCTATCCAAGCAATATTCCATTTCGTGTCACTGGGACGCTTTTTCCGTCTTTGACGATGCCCAGACAATGAGCTTTTGATTTGGACTTTTCACGTAATGGATTTGCTAGCCAAGCGATATTCCATTTCATGCCTGTGGGACGCTTTTGTTACCGACATACCTGTGGTATGTAGCAGTCTAAGTACTTCTTCATGCACATTTAGATGTCAACCTGAATGTAGTTAAAGTAAGCTGCTGTCAACTTGAGCTTGTTGATATGTCAATAGAGCTTGTCCTCAAATGAAGCAGGTGTGGGCCAAAATATCTTTCTCTGTTCTGTATATATTGGGCACTCCTGCAGCAAATTTTTAGCTGTCATTTTACCAGTTCCCCAATTACATTCATCGATATCTCCTATCTTTAGTTTATTGAACAAGTGGTATTTCAGCCTGGTATGTCCTGTGCGGAGTCTAAAGATTTCTACTTGTTCTCTTCGGTCGAGTTTGTAATATGCAGCATCTTTCTGGTGGCCTGGATGTTCTGATTCTCATTTGGTTCTATAAGTGCTTTTTATATACCTCTTTGCCTTATTATAGGTAATGTCTATGTCAGGCTGAAGTAGTCGTCTGCCTTCTTTTGCCAGTCTGTCAGCTTTTTCATTTCCAGGTATACTGCAATGTGATGGGATCCAATGTATTACAACTTTTATGGATTTCTGACACACTCCATAGAGTGCTGCTCTTAGGTCTGCTAGTTGTGTGCTGTTTTTGCTCTTCAATACTGAGACAGCTGACTTTGCATCTGTGAAGATAGCTATTTGCTTCTCTTTATTTTCCTCCATCAAGAGCATTTCTGCTGCAGTTTTCAAAGCTTCTACCTCTGCTTTGAAGTTCTTCTTCTTCTTCTTCTTCTTCTTCTTCTTCTTCTTCTTCTTCTTCTTCTTCTTCTTCTTCTTCTTCTTCTTCTTCTTCTTCTTCTTCAGCGTTCCGAGCCATTGAGGTTCTTTGCTGCAGATACAATCCGTCTCCATTCGTCTCTCTGGTTGACCTTCTCTTGCCAGTCGTTGATTCAAAGTTCGAGGCTTATGTATCTGTTTCGTAACAAAATGGTTTTTACAAAGGTGGGGATGTTAACCCCACGCTTCAACCCCCAACCTGGAGGACCAGTGTGTTTCTCTTTGTCTGTTCTCTACCCTTTGACCTGTCCGGCTTGGGAGGCCCTGCTGGTAGCTACGCTACCGCCGGCATAGTTCTCATGGTTATTGAGAAACTCAAGCTCCCCCACCACGACAAGGTGGAAACACCATCGGGGGAGCTTTGAAGGTACTTAAAAATTTTCCAGTTCCCACTGACTGTTTTTTTTTCACTCCAATTTTAAAATTAGTAGAATTCCTTTTCATTTCTATTCATTTTCTATTGAATTTTTGGATGATCCGTCTGTATAAGCATGGCTCCAATTGCTACTTGGGTAATGTTCTTTTATGTAGTTTAGAGCTATTTTTCTTCTTTCTGTTTCATTCTGAGTGTTCTTTTTCTCAATACTATGAATGTTTTCTATCATCTCAGGCAATTGTTGCTGTTTCCGAGCCGGGAACTTGTGTGCATTGTAAATTGGTTTGATATGTTAAATATAGGATCTGCCCTAATCTTTCGTTTTGCAGTTTCTATAAAGTTGCCACGCTTCAGTCTTCCCTATCCAAAACCATTAAACCTGTTATACATAGAATGGTCTGTCAATCTTCTAAATTTTTCTGATTGTTGCAGGGCTCTGCTATCTCTTCTATCCTGCATTGGTTGTAAACAAGTGATCTTTTCTAGTTCATTAATAGGCGTTGTCTTCGGGCTTCCAGTTATGATTCGCATTCCTTGATTTTGGACTCTACTTATTTTGTTAAAGTTTGACTTAGCTGCTGTTGTCCAAGCTGCGATGCCATATTCCAGTACTGGCCTAACCCGTCCAGTATATAACTTCTTGAGAACTTTCTTATCTGCTCCCCACGTTGTACCAGCAAGCTTTTTCATGATTGCCATTCTTTGCCTTGCTCTTGTTCGATTCTTCTCAACCTATGTCTTCCATGTCAGGCGACGATCAAAGGTGACTCCTAGATAGTTTGGATTTTCTTCATGGCCCAGTATTTTTCCATTCATTACCAGCTTAAGTTACTGAGTTTTATTTGAGAGGGAGAACACTGTGCATGTTGTTTTCTCCTCACTTATCTTCACTAGCCATGATTTTGACCAGTCCTCTAGCGCTAATAAGGCTTGCTCTATTCTGCTGTTAGCTGTACTAATATATTCTTCAGATGTCTATATGGCTAGGTCATCTGCAAAGGAGGATGTGTGTACTATGGATGAAAGAACAAGGCTGATCCATTTATACATTTTCCCACAAACATGCTTTTCTCTAAATCTATCCAGATCACTAGTGTGTGCTTTTTCTCTTGGAAGGCATCCTCTATTTCCTGAGCTATATAGGTTATTTGATCTTCAGTGGATCTGTACTTCCTGAATCCTGCTTGGTGTGGTGTTAAGAGTTGGTTTTCTTCCAGATGCCATGTTAGCTTGCCATTAATAATGCGTTCCATTAATTTTCCAACACAGCTAAGTAGACTGATAGGTCGATAGCCATTTGGTTCTTCCAGGTCTGTTCCTTTCTTTGGGACTGGTATTCGTATAGCTTCCTTCCATGCCTGTGGGACTATTCCTCTCTTCCAGCTGTAATTTAGGACTGCTAGTAGTTTCTTTTTTGCCTTAGTGTCTAGTCCTATTAGCATTTCATTTGTGATTCCATCCTTTCCCGGTGATTTATTCTTTTTTAGGGTATTCATTGCTTATTCAATTTCTTCCATTTTTAGATTTACCATCTTATATTCTGCTGCTGTCTCTGTATTACTATGATGTGTCTGTTTATCTTTGATTGCTTTCTTCTGTTCGGTTGTAATATCAATGTGGTTTGCACTAGCATAGTATTACATTAGTGCATTTGCAGCCTTTTTTCCTGTAAGCAAGGTATTTCCTTGTTTAATTGTTATTTTTTTGTTTCTGGGTCCTTCATTGCATGGCTGTCACTAGTTTCCATAGTTTGTTTCCATCCCTGTCAAAGTTCAGGTTTTCTGTTTTTCCCCTCCAACAATCTCTTGTTGTTTGATTTACTGTTTTTTTTAAATATTTTGCCTAGATGGCTTTGAGAGAGATGTTCGCTTCAGTTGTTTGTTCTCTCTCTCTCTCTCTCTCTCTCTCTCTCTCTCTCTCTCTCTCTCTCTCTCTCTCTCTCTCTCTCTCTCTCTCTCGCTCTCTCTGATGTCTTCCTGGCATCTAAAACATTTTCCTCCAAAATTTGTAGTTCTTCAGTCCAGTATGGTTTGTAATTTTTCTTCGCTTTTCTTGGAATATACTCAGTGGCTGTATTATTGCTCTGTTTAGACTTTCCACCATTTGCTTCATATTGCCATATCGTGTATTTATGTTTTCACAATATTTGTCTGTTAGTATGGCAAATCTGTCCCAATCTGCGTGAGAGGGGGGGGGGGGGTATGGTGGGGCTGCGTGGTCTCGAGGTATGGTGTCCGCCTCGAGTGCTGGAGGTCCCGGGTTCAGGCCCCGGTGAGGACCAGGATTTATTTTTAAAGAATCCACCGGGACTTCCAGTAATTTCCCTGGTCTCTGGGTAGTGAGATCGGACGCCCGTGTGTATTGTTGCGCACGTAAAAAATCCCTTGGCAGTTGGAAATCGAAAAAGAGTAGCCTAACGGCGCTGCCCGGGCAAAATTTCGAGTTAAAAATTTACCCAAGTATTTCAGGATCCTCGGCGGTGCTACGGAGTTCGTGCACTGAGCTGAGTTTCTCCAGACTCAGGTTTGAGTTAGGAGGAGAACGGAGCACTTATGGGTTGCACCCGTGTGCCGTGATGTTGATCCATAAACTAAACTAAACTAACATCTGTCCCAATCTGCTCGTTTGTAATGCCAGCGGGGCAAATGCTTTTGCTCCTGTGAAACATACTCCATATTCATTACAAGCTTGATTGGTCTGCGGTTACTAACTGCTAATTGGTCAAGCACATGGCGATCGATTTTGTGGAAGATGTTTCCTGTGCAGAAAGCTAAGTCTGGAGTTGAAGTAAACCATCATCTGGATTAGAAGCTCGGTGTGTCATCCGCTTTGTTGAGTAGATGGAGATTTGAGTCTATTTCTCAGTCCTCCACTTCATCTCCTCTTTTGTCAGTATCTGGGTATCCCCATCTTTCTGAATGGCTATTAAAGTCTCCGACAATAATGCAGTTTGTGTCAGTTATTTTCATATTTGAGAGTGTAAGATACTTATCTACTGGGCTATAGAGATTGTAAATTCTTATTTTCACGTCCCTTATTATTATATCAACACCTATAATTTCCGTTTGGTTGTCAGAGATCACAGATACTTCGCTGCAAGGTATTGTATTTCGTGTAAGTATTAGAACTCCTCCTTTGTGTCCTTCGCGGTCGAAACGTGTGGCATGATATCCTCTGACCGAGAATCTGCAATTGGCGTTGAGGTATGTCTCTTGAATGCATGCCACATCTATTCTATCTTTATGAAGACGCTTTGTTACGGAGACTTTCTTGTTATAAACTACTTTGGAATTCCACTGTAGTATGTAGAGTGTCTTGGGTATTTGGTCAATAGCTCTTAACCGACTCCTCTGTGCCTTGATTCCACAGCACAGGGGAAGATGACCACCAGTAGTCATGGGTGGACCTCCTCGAGGTAGGGGGCCCGGCACTATCACCGCCTGATGGGAATTCACGGGATTAGCACCATAACGATTAATTTTAATTTGTGACATCATGAATTAAGTTACGTTGCACTGCTTTGTCAAGCCTGTGGCTCAGTACATCCGATTTCGACAAGCATTTTTCGGGGTGCTTTCCCTAGCCTTTGACTGTCGCCAGTCTACCTACAAGGCTGCAGGTTTGTGTGTCGCTTGGTCTGGTTCAACTATCTTGACCTGTCCGACATGGGTTGTAGCTACTGTAGCTGTAGCTACTGTAGCTGTGCTACCGTCGGCATAGCTCTTGGGGTCATTGGAACACTCAAGCCCCTCTACCTCGTCACGGTGGACACACAGCAGAGGGGCTCCGGATTCTATGCTCCTCCTCCACTTAGCTAGTGAATCAGCTTTTAGGTAACTGTCTTCCTAGTTCGGTTTACGCAGTAGCAGCAACGAGGATCCTTAAATGAAAAACAACAGTCGCAACCCCCCCCCCCCCCCCCTAGTGTTTTGGTTACTAACAAGCAGCTGGGGGTTGATTTTGTGTGTGTCTGTTTGTGTGAGTAGGAATACAGTCCGATGATTCGAGGTATAGTTTGGAGATACCTTGTAGGACATGACAGTACAAGGTATAACGTTTTTCCCAAACGGAAAAAGGTTCTGTGGAAGCATTTTCTGTTTGTGCCTCAACTGCTTCTTCTAGAGCCAATTCTGCCTGATACATTTTTGTAACTCATCGCGTTAGACGTGTTTAGACGCGTTTGGAGTTTCAGCTCCTGCTGATTCTGTGACAGCAATTTCCATTTGTGCGTCAACTGCTTCCTCTATTGCAAATTCTGCCTTATCAGTTTGTGTACCTAATCGTGTTAGACTTGTTTCGGCAAGTTCTTTTAGAGTTTCAGCTCGTGCAGATCATGTGGAATCATCTTCTGTTTGTGACTCAACTGCTACTTCTAGAGCCAATTCTGGCCGATCAGTTTGTGTAACTCATCGTGTTATAAATATTTCTGCAAGTTCTTTTGGAGTTTCAGCTCGAGCTGATCCTGTGGCAGTATTTTCTGTTTGTGTCTCAACTGCTTCTTCTAGAACCACTTCTACCTGATCAGTTTCGTAACTCATCGTGTAAGTTTTGTTTTTCTGATTCTGGTTTTCTGGAGTTTCTGCTCATGTTGATCTGCGGAATCAACTTCTCTTTGTGCCTTATTTGTTTCTTATAGAGACAACTCTACCTGATCAGTTTGCGTAACTCATCGTATTAGACTGCAAGTTCTTATGTAGTCTCATCTTTTGCTGATTCTGTGGAAGCATCTTCTGTTTGTGCCTAAACTGCTTCATCTAGAACCAATTCTGCGTGATCAGTTTGCGTAACTGATCGTGTTAGTCTGTGTAGCGTAGCGTATACTACTAGGATGGAAAATAGATCAAAGTAGACACAAAATAGACTTCTACGAATAGAGACTAACGACAGCTGAAGAAGCGATAAAAAGGCTCATAATTCTAGACGGACGATTTCCAATTCCCAGAACGGATCACTACTTCTAAAGGCACGCAGAGGTGTTTCCAAGGCACCAGGGCCGGGATCTATACTGGCCAAGACCTGCTGACACGTCCAAGCCGTGCGTCCTGGGCAACAGGTCCCTTCGGAGACCTGGCTAACATCAGTAGGATCGATGATTCCTCCGAAGCCGGAGAGTATCTGCTTGCATGGCGAGGAACCACCAGTCTGCACACCAATGAGCCAGACATGGGACAACGGATACTTTATCAAACCTCAGGTCCGGTATGACATTACATTGATGTTGGACAACAGGATGTATTCATCTGACATACAGGACTTCACGCTGGAGTTCACAGCCAGCGAACACAAGCAAGCAAGCAAGCAAGCACTACTTCTAAACAGTGCCAGGCGGAAAGTTATGACGACCAACCGACCAACTTTAGAAAGACAGTATGTCAAGTGATTCCTGGTAACGTGGCTGGATGAAAAATGAGGCCCCCCCCCCCCCCCCACCTTCTAATTCATTCTCACAACAAGGAGATAAGACAGATTGATACTTATATAAGTATGTATAGACACAGTCTTTTCAATCGTCACACAATCTGATGATACAACTAGGTCTAAGTTAACAATAACAAAGTTGGTTTTATTGTGTAAAGAAAATACAGTAGACAATATTTATTTCTAATAACACTTCATGAGACCCACGGGCTACTCACTGACTCATAAGGGATACGCAGATCTCTTGTTAGTCTAATTTTCTACAAGAGTACATCAAGCAGCTAGTGGATGTCGTAATCACTGACATTGTGAACTGGCCAGTATTGGACAAAGTTTAGGTGAATGCTGTGAAGTGGCAAACGGGATGTCAGCCACATATCTGTTGGTCCTTGGCCTCCTGGATGGTAAGCTGAATGGTGCTGACTGGTTAGTGTATGGACATCACGCTCAGCTGTATTGGTGTAAGTGGTGTGTAGCTCAGTCAAGGTTATGACTACGACTACTGTTGTTTAGGGTGCAGACTCTGCGAATGACAGTGAGAAGGGGTGAGCAATCCTTCAAGACAAAGTTATAAATCCTACTCTTGTCTATGTTCTATAATGGTCTACATGTCTCATATAGAACTTAACATAGCATGCGCTATCTGTCTTTGCATATTTTATTCCTTATACTGAGATCTACAACAGCACACTGATCTAATGAAAAACAGCAGACCGATGATATTCTGTTCCTCCTCTTCTTGTAGTTAAATCAAATATGTGTAACCACTCAGACATTCTACTTTAAAGACTACTGTCCTAATGAT
This sequence comes from Cepaea hortensis, assembly GCA_963921405.1. NCBI lineage: Eukaryota > Metazoa > Mollusca > Gastropoda > Stylommatophora > Helicidae > Cepaea > Cepaea hortensis. The sequence goes on from OY992881.1 coordinate 79,653,891, forward strand.
ATATATATATATATATATATATATATATATATATATATATATATATATATATATATATATTCATTGTGTAGATTGTGGTTTGTGTGTTTCCATGATTAATCATGATTTAGAATATATATATATATATATATATATATATATATATATATATATATATATATATATATATATATATATATATATATATTAGTCGAAGGAATTAGTTCAGCGAGTAAATAAGTTACACTCATTTATTATTTATTAATCATTATCTCGCACATAGTCAGATTACTAACACGTGGCCCAATATCGCCCTTATATATATATATATATATATATATATATATATATATATATATATATATATATATATATATATATATAAGGGGGCTGAGTGGTCTCGAGGTATGGTGTCCGCCTCGAGTGCTGGAGGTCCCGGGTCCCGGGTTCAGGCCCCAGTGAGGACCGGGATTTATTTAAAAAATCAACCTGGACTTCCAGTAATAAAATTCCCCCTGGTCTCTGGGTAGTGAGATCGGACGCCCGTGTGTATTGTTGCGCACGTAAAAAAATCCCTTGGCAGTTGGAAATCGAAAAAGAGTAGCATAAAGGCGCTGCCCGGGCAAAATCTCCTGTTAAAAATCTAACCAAAGTATTTCAGGATCCTCGCCGATGCAACGGAGTTCGTGCATTGAGCTGAGTTTCTCCAGACTCAGGTTTGAGTTAGGAGGAAAACGGAGCACTAATGGGTTAAACCGTGTGCTGTGATGTTGATACAACGACTAAACTAAACACACACACACACACACACACACACACACACATATATATATATATATATATATATATATATATATATATATATATATATATATATATATATATATATAATCTAGAGAAATGTATTAGTTCCTAAGCTAAGCACATAATTAATATATCTTAACTCTAATCGTCTACTGAATAAATCTGGTTTTGTTTCCGCATGTGGATGCTCCTTAATTTTCGATTATCAATTAATGTAATTTAGCCATGTTTAATGCTAGTGTGGTTTGCCCCTGCTTGCTTTGCGTTGTCCCTTGTGGGCAAGCATCGTGACACAAACATTGTGCTATTTCTAGCATTAGTTATCTACTTCTAGTTATAATAATATCTATTCTAGATCGGTATGGCCTTTAGATTTCACCGGCATATCGAAATGTTAACAACAAAATTAGCCTGAACCTACCCTGCAACTTGGTTTTGACTGGGCCTATCGGGTGGGGATACTATCACTGGCTTTTACTATGTTTTAGTAAGTCGTACGGCTTAACAAGAGCCAGAAAAAATGTCTAAAATACAGGCGAGTATTCTCTATTAGTCAGCTGACGTGATAGCTCCTCTCATCTTCAAGCCAAATTGTCAAATGACAAATTTCAGGGTTCTAACAGAAGAGCTCTTCCCGAACAGAAGAGCTCTCTTCGACTTCCTGTGGCCAGATTAAATTTCCAGCCAAACTGAATATGAAATTAGCCTTACTTCATTTCTTGGCGTGTAAACAAACCCTACACTACATCTACTTCTAACTATTAGAATAAATCGTACTTTATATCCATATATATTTTTATGTATATACATACACCTCACAACGAATATCATATATAATATATGGTTATATATCTAACCAATCAGAATATTTTACATAAAGTTTTAAGGTCAGTCTATCCCTAGATAACAAAAATATCGGGAGTTCGTTGATATTGTCACAGAATGCCCATCGTGGAAGAAACAGTCCGAGAATTTGACTTTTATCCTGACATAATTCCATATTATTTGGTTGCACGTACTCTAACCGTCCTGTGGCATCTAGACAAGTCTTGCCCTCTCCATCAGTATAACAAGTTCTACTCAAAATTTTCAAATTCTTCATTTCTAAGACACATTCTAAGAAACCTCCTTCCTTGATTCCGTTTCCATGGAAATCTTCTTTGGAAACTTTCGAGGCGTCCTTCGTCTGTCACTGATTAAAGGTCCTACGATTTCAACATCTCTCCTTCGACATGATTGGTCTTGATCCATATACTTTCAGCGCGTCGTCCTTAAACTCCTTTAGACGTCTCTAAGTTGGAAATCGTGTTCAGTTGCGCGTCCCTTGCATCTGTCGGGGTTATCTTTCCATCTGGATTGTTCCCCCTTGGATCCATTATCAATCACAGCCAGAGTCATAATATGAGCTGGTGGGTTCGAGTCGTTCTCAAAATTTCTTTTCAGTAAATTCACGTGGAATACTGCAGTTTTCCCGTAAATAGAAACCGAGAACTTGTTGCTGGATACCTTCTCTGTAATGGGGAATGTTAACTGCCAAGCAAATACTAACTTATTATCCCCCTTGGTTAATAAGACTAGCACTTTATCTCCTACCTCTAGAGACTGGGCTCTAATAGGTTTATTATAAAAAGATGCCTGTTACTTTCTGGCACGGCGGAGAGTGGAATAAGTTAATTTCCATCCCGTCTGTAGTTTCTGTTTCAGTTCTGCATACTTCGGCGTATCATCGGCGCCCGCTGGCGATAGTTAAGTCTAACATGACGATCAGACGACCGGCAAGGACACAGCGTGGTAAGAGGGCAGGCTCACGCAGAAGGCGATTAAAATGTGACAGATTGGAAATCGCACACGTTCGAGTACTGTACTGGAACTGTGCATCATTTAGTCAACGCCGGCCCATTCTCGAAAAACTACTCTACGGAAACAATATTTTAGTCTTACAAGAAACACAGCTCGGCGACGGAACAGTCAATGTCGCGGGGTGTCAAGGCTTCTTTAACAGGCGGCACCTCGGACAGGCCATTCTAGTCCGCGATAACATACTGGTGTCTGAGATCGATATGTCCGCCTGGAACAGTGATGCCCTGCAAGTGCAGGCATTAAGAATAATGACGCCAGTGCAGCTTGGAATCGTGAATCTTTATGCGCGAAATAGGAATTGTCTCGAAGTGCCTTGTCCGTGTAAACTCAAACTGGACCGGACACCCGACGCATGTAAATCGAACTCGATAACAGTAATACTGGAACAAACAATTAAGTTCTTGCTCACCTGAACAGGAGTATGAAAAATAGCATGTTCAAGACGTGCGAACTTTTCACAGACCTTTAATCTGCCGCAGACACAAAAGGACAAACTCTGGCAGATAATTATAAGCTGATCCCTATGCGCAGGATCGGCGCTTATACAAATATAATCTACCTATGAGCTCCCAGTCCACTACGTCGCCCTTGAAGCCTAATCATCGTTTCCTCCTTTCAGACGTTTGGATCAACAACAAAGTCTAGGTTTCCATTTCCCGGTCTTTTCACTGTTGTATCGTCCTCAGCAAATTCATCTCCTGATTCCCAGCTGCCTCATCTAGACATCACCGCATCCAGGTGTCACCTTCACACAGAGCCTTCAGAAACACATCCTTTCTGAATGACAAACTCACAGCGTCTCTCGTTGCCGTCTTGTGACGTTGTCCACATTCTCCTTGGTTTCTCATATTGTCGTCCAGTTTCTTAACTGTCTGGGAATATCCAGTTTTCTCCTTTTTTATATTTGGTGGCGCGTGCCCCGTCATGTGGCAGGAAGGTCTTCCTGCGACAATGGCAGAGTTTGTCGATATAGATGAAAGGCATATCATCTACTATGGGGACTTCAATGCCAGAGGCAGTCAATGGGGGAATTGCATCACCAATAGACAGGGAGAAGATCTGGGGGACGCCCTGGCATCTGCTGCGCTAGTCTGTCTAAATGATGGGATGGTCATTAGAATAACCACTCGACCAGGTGACTCTGACAACGTCATTGACTTGGCTCTGGTTTCGCCCACCATCGCACCAAGGTGCCACTACAGTGACCACTACCCTTGTATCATCCTGATCGAGAAAGACAGGACCAGGAGTCATGGAAACAAGACAAATGCCTTCCGGAAAGGACAACACTGGTCAAGACGCCATAAGCAAGATCAGAAGAAGAAAACTAACTTCCTCCCGCATGAGACAAGAAAGATGGTTGCAGCTACCATGGTGGAATGGAAAGGTCCAGAAGACATGGCTGGGAAAGAGGCAGGCTGTCAAAGACTGGCAAAAAGCCAGAAAGGCTAAAATGCCACAGGCTGAGTTTGCGGACGAGAAGACTGAGGTCCATAGGACGATGACTTTATTAAAATCCTGCGCCAAACAGGTCAAAGCCGAGAAATGGGACGAGTTCTGCAGTAAGGTGTGCTCCGAGCGATCTCTTACGACATTCTGGCGCTTCTATACGAGCATGAACAGTGCTACACAACGTAGGGGTATTCCAGACTTTCAAGGCACAGACCTCACATGGAAAAAGTCGGATGCGGATAAAGGTAAGGCCTTTCTTGCAAATAGAGCAGACTGACCAGAAAAACGAGCCCGCCAGACAAGAGGACCACAACGACACTCTCTCAGTTGTGCGAGGGGGTCGGGACAGACGAAGAATGCATAATCACAGCTGAGACAATACGTGCGTTGCTCAAGAAATCAACTAACACCGCCCCAGGCCCAGACGGCATCCGATATGGTGACCTACTGGTGATGTCAGATGGTGACATGGAAGAACTGGCCAGAGAATTCAACACCAGTATTCAGAGGGGTCAGATCAAAGAGGAATGGATACACAGCTACTTGCTGCCGCTGCCAAAAACCGAACAAAGACCTGTCCAAGATAAGCGGCTACAGAATCATTACGATGCAGAACACTGCTGGCAAGCTACTGGAGAAAACTGTAGCACACAGACTTGCTTGTGACTTGGAACAACTCGGCTGCTTCCCGCCCACACTTGGAGGATACAGACGTAACAAAGAGTCATGGCTGAATGCGGCGGTCTTTGCTCAAGATGTTTACGAAGGATTCCAGGTCAGAGAAGAGATATGTGCGGTCGCCATAGACTTAGAAGACGCATACAATAGAGTATCCTTCGAGCACTTGATGCAAACCCTCCTCAGACTGAAAGTGCACCCTCAATTCGTACGATGGATAGCTGCAGTTGTGCTCCAAAGGAAGGTGGTGCTAAAATGCGGGATTTGGTCTTCTGAGCCGATAACGATATGTCCAGGATTGCCGCAGGGTTCACCACTGTCACCAGTACTATTCAACGCGTATACGGTGACGATCACAACAGTTGGACGGGAGGGGTAGGACTCTGTCACTTGCTGATGACATTTTCGTGTATCGACAGGGTCGAGAGAGACAGGCGGTTGCCAATGATATGCAGGGCGAACTAGATCGAATTTCCTCATGGTGTGCTGTGCCGGTGCCCTTGTCAACCCTGCAAAGGCATCGGTTACATGGTTCTCCCTAAACAACCATATTGTGAACACAGACCTGCCGGCAGTAAGAATGTATGGGAGCATTCTGAGTAGAACCCAGTCTTGGCGTGAGGCTTGATCGTAGACTGTCCTTCAGAGATCATGTCGATTATGTCATAACGAAAGCTCGAAAAGGTTTGTCAGCAATGAGAGTCATGGCGACTGCCAATGTCGAGAAAAGACTGCTAATACTTCTGTTCCATGGAATGGTGCTTTCACGCATCGAGAATGCCCTGGCCATCCTCACTGTCAGCCCCACACAGATTGGAAGACTTGAAAAGGTACAAAACGAAGCCATTCGCATCATTTTGGGCTGCACGAGAGACACCAGCTGTGTAGCAATGAGATACCTCCTTGACTTCCCGACAATGGAACACAGAATCAAGATCTGGAGAGCTCGTGCATACTTAAAAATAAGTGCAGATGAGCAGCACCCTCTGCATGACGCTATATTCAGAGAAAAGGGTGACAGGCTAAAGAGGGGCAAATCATGGATGGGTCGGGCGGAAGATGTCGTCAGACAGGTCTGCAGTCTTACCAGTATCAACCCCGGCAAGGAATGGGTGCCGGAGCCTCCATCTTTTAAATGCACTTTCTCCTGCATTATCACACTCGACAGACGGTGCAGAGTGCAGAACCCTGCCGCTGTCAATGCAGAGGTCAACGCGCTCATCTATGAATACTCAGATAGCCCCGAAGTGCTCATCTATACAGATGGATCTGTTGTAAAGCAGCAGAGAAGTGCGTGGGCATTTACAGCCCGTTCAGCGGGCCGAACCGTTCAAGAATCCAGTGGTGCCCACTCTATGACCACGAGCAGCATGACGATGGAGGTGATGGCAGTTACACATGCTTTCATATGGCTGGAATCACAGCATTATACCAACGTGTGTGTACTAAGTGATTCAATGAGCATGATTCAGAAAGTCGAAACTGGATCTGTACGTAGACAGTGGACTGAGTCGCTGCGAAAGTCTGTTGTCCGTAAAATCACCTTCATTTTTTTCCCGGGACATGCGGGAGTCGAGGGAAGTGAACAAGCTGATACACTGGCTGGCTCTGCACCCCCTGTAGATGGCTAGCCCATGGATCGTGCCGATGTTATTAACGTCCTTAGAGATATGGCGAGAACAGAGGACTTTGACGTCAGTGAATCCACATCGCTGTCCAGGATGAAATACTCGGTAGTAAGAATCGGCACGGCCAGACGCGAGAGGTACATCGGGAAAACGAGGTGCCTCGTCCACCAACACATAACTGGCACTATTAGCCACCGGACGCTGATGCATTTGCTGGGGGGGGGGAGAGAATCTGAGCACCTATGGACCTGTCCGGAGTGCAGTGAAGATACCCCAAATGATAACTGATAACTGTGAAGACTTGACGACCCTCTCATCTGTTCCTTCATCAGTCCCCCAAGGTTCTCATAAGAGCCTCAAATGGTCTCATAATTGGTCGTCCAAACAATAGTATTGCTGGTGGAATACCTGTGGTGACATGTGGTACTTCTCGATTGGCAAACATTGCTGCTGGTAAGTACGCATCCCAACTATCTGGTTTCTCCTGGGTAACTTGTTCAAGATCGATTTGAGAGTCTCTGTATATTTGTCCACAAGTCGCTTATTCTCTACGAGATTAAAACCTGTGCTGATATGGTGCATCCTGAATATGAGAGATACTTCTCCCTTTAACTTCTCAGTCAATGATCAACCACTATCACTTACAATAAGAATAGGCAATCCTACCCTGGTGAATATTTCTATGAGAGCCTCTGCTACCCTAGTTGCATCGATAGCGGGCAGTACAGTAGCTTCAGCCAACATCGTACCTGTACCCACTTCAGTTAAAATGTAGACATTCTTCTTCTTAGAAGTTGGCAGTGGACCAATAATGTCTACAGCCACTCGCTCAAAAGGTGTGTTCAAAACTAATCCTTCCCCTATGGTAACAGGAGTAGACCACTGTTTGGAGGAGCTGTGTTAACACTCCAGACAAGACTCGTATGTCAGCAGTCATTCCCGGGAAAAAATAGTGGCAAGAAATACGCTAAACCCTACATTCATATGCACACTGAAAGATATGGTATGAAATACCTTATCTCGATATGGTTTGGGCACGACAAGTTGTCCGTGTTCGGTACCCATAGTTCCTGCCTTTGGTATAACAACTTATCATTGACATAGAAATTTCCTGCTACGGGAGGATTTCTAGAATTTGACAGTTTAACAAAACAAGATGCTAAAGTTGAACATTCCTTTTGTGCAGCTTTAATCTCCCGAGGTAAAGGGTTGATTGAAAGTGCAAGCTCGTTCGACTTTGCGACCTGACTTCGGGTCTCCACTGCTGCCATTATCATAGATGATGATTCATTCATTCATTCAGTAACATGTCCTTTGCAGAACCTCGCTCCCATAACAACCTTCCGGAAAACCTCTCGATCATAAGCAAGATGTCCCGCGTGCGATACACCAATCTGGAGATCATCCGTCACATCCTGCACCCATCTTCTCTTTGGCCTTCCTCTCCCTCTCTTCCCAGGCATATACCCCTCCATTATTGTTCTCTCCAAACTTTCGTGACGTTTCAAGTGACCAAAATAATGTAATTTTCTTTGTTTTATCGTTTTTAATAGCCAACCTTATTCAATATTCAGCTCTTGAAGTATGGATGCATTTGTTCTTTTCTTTACCCAATATATTCTTAGAACTCGTCTATAATATTTATATTCAAAGGCATTTATGCGCTGCTCAGCTTGTTTAGTAAGTGTCCAGGTCTCACAGGCGTATATTGCAATGGGAAAGATGCATGCTCTTAAACATCTAATTTTTGTAGTTCTGTCCCATTCCATAATTTATTCAGTTGTTTTAGTCTCTGAACGGCAATTGATAGTCGTCGTTTAATTTCTTTCATTGTGTCACCGTTATTGGTAATCAATGACCCAAGATATTCAAAGTTTTCCACCACCTCCAATTTTTCCTCATTAACATATATTTCTTTCTCCATAGTGGTTTTATCTGTATGCATTATCTTTGTTTTTGCAATGATAAGATATAAGTCGTGATTGTCACTATTCAACTGGGTTGAGGCTATAAGTTTTCTATACCAGTCTGTGTTGTGGATAGCAATACTGTATCATCAGTATACCGAATCTCTGGTATGTCAAGACCACCGATATTTACGGCATCATATAGCTCCCTACTTATATCATCTCTTATATTTCTCATTATATTTTCGGCGTACAGGTTAAACAAATAGGGGGACAGCACACAACCTTGACGGACTCCTTGCTTGATGTCAAACCTGTCTGATGCCTCGCCATCTATTCTAACCGCTGCTTGTTGGTCTAGATAGAGCATTCTTATGAGTTGTATTAAATATGGTGGAAAGCCCATATTCATCATTATTTCCCAAAGTTTCTGATGTTGTAGACAGTCAAACACCTTTGAATAATCCACAAAACATGAGAATAAGTTGACATTAAATTCTCTGCACTTCTCTGTTATTAAACGCATATTGAGAATGTTATCTCTTGTTCCTCTGCCTTGTCTAAATCCAGCTTGAACCACGTTAATTTCTTCTTCCATTTTCTTACGAAGTCTTCCTATTATGATGTTTAGTAGAATTTTACTTGCATGACTGATAAGGGCAACAGTTCTATAGTTGGTGCATAATTTCAGGTTGCCCTTTTTTTGGTATTGGAATGAAGATAGTTCTCTTCCAATTTTTTGGTCATATACCATATTTCCATATCTTTTTACATAATGCGTGATAGATTTGTATGATTTCTTCTCCTCCCGCTTTAATTAGCTCAGCTGGTATCTCATCACATCCAGGTGATTTACCATTCTTCAGGTTCTTTATTGCCCATGTAATTTCATCTAATGAGGGTTCAGGTTCTGTTTCTGCTGTCGTTGGCTCATGTATCTCATTCATATCCTGACTGTCACTCATATCATACATTCCACTGCGATACTCCTGCCATCTTTCTAGAATTTGTCTAGATTCTGTTAAGGTATTTCTCATCTTGATGTCAAACCTGTCTGATGCCTCGCCATCTATTCTAACCGCTGCTTGTTGGTCTAGATAGAGCATTCTTATGAGTTGTATTAAATATGGTGGAAAGCCCATATTCATCATTATTTCCCAAAGTTTCTGATGTTGTAGACAGTCAAACACCTTTGAATAATCCACAAAACATGAGAATAAGTTGACATTAAATTCTCTGCACTTCTCTGTTATTAAACGCATATTGAGAATGTTATCTCTTGTTCCTCTGCCTTGTCTAAATCCAGCTTGAACCACGTTAATTTCTTCTTCCATTTTCTTACGAAGTCTTCCCATTATGATGTTTAGTAGAATTTTACTTGCATGACTGATAAGGGCAACAGTTCTATAGTTGGTGCATAATTTCAGGTTGCCCTTTTTTTGGTATTGGAATGAAGATAGTTCTCTTCCAATTTTTTGGTCATATACCATATTTCCATATCTTTTTACATAATGCGTGATAGATTTGTATGATTTCTTCTCCTCCCGCTTTAATTAGCTCAGCTGGTATCTCATCACATCCAGGTGATTTACCATTCTTCAGGTTCTTTATTGCCCATGTAATTTCATCTAATGAGGGTTCAGGTTCTGTTTCTGCTGTCGTTGGCTCATGTATCTCATTCATATCCTGACTGTCACTCATATCATACATTCCACTGCGATACTCCTGCCATCTTTCTAGAATTTGTCTAGATTCTGTTAAGGTATTTCTCATCTTGTCACAGATAACATTCAATTGAGGTTGAACATTTCTTGCCAATAACTTCAGTTCTTTGAACATTTCGTAATCTCTTCCAGTCTTATGATATTGCTCTATTCTGGTACAGCAATCTTGTATATATTGATTTTTGTCCTTTCTTGTGTTCTTTCTTATTTCTCGAGTTAAAAATGTATACTTCATCCTGCTGTTATCGGATTCACCTCCTTTCTGTTTCAGTTCCTTTCGTTGTTTTATTAATTCTAACGTGTCTGATGTAATCCATGGCTTAAGTTGCTTTTTATTGGTCGGAATTACACCTTTGGCTGCAGTTATCAAGATATCTCTAGCTTGTACTGCCAGTTCATCGGGTGTCATTTTCTCTTGTAGAGACAGCAAGACCCCAAAACGATTCCTAACTTCTACAGTGTATGCCCATAAGGGAAGCAAAGAATAGCAACACTGTAGCCTACCACGCATGTCGTAAGAGGCGACTAAGGAGGCTTGATGGTTCCGTCGCCCTGCTACTGAGTGAGTGCGTGGCGCGACACTGTGAGCTGTGAGTTTCATGTGAAATGCTTTTGAATCTGCCCGAGGTTTTTTGGAACGTGACTGCATGTTCGGAGCGATGGTAGATGGCTATGTCCCAGAGTTGACCGGTTTTTGCCTTATGCAGAAATGCGTGGCTGCTGGGCTTCTGGTTGACTGCCACTGCATTTTTGTGGACTGTGTGGGTGAACATCTAGGAAACATCCAGATGGGAAAATGACTGGCGATTCCGTCAGAGATGAACTGGGTGTTTCGTTGGTGACTATTGTATTGACATTCTGGCAGCGGTATTATGCACAGTGGATCTGTGCAGGCTGTTGTTTGTCGAGACTCCTGTCTTTTCTCCTTTTCACATTGGGTAGTGGGGAGAATTTTGTGCGATATTCACTGGCACAGGAACGGAGCATTATGGGGACGACCCGTTGCTGTGAAGTTGGAACTACGATTAACTAACTAACTAACTACAGTGTATGCATCTGGTATTTTTGTGAGATCAAAACGAAGTGTCCTTGGTCCTCGGGTAAGCTTTTTGAGTTTTACTTTCACATCTGTTTCTAATAACTGATGATCTATATCACAGTCTGCACTTCGTAGGGATTTTGCAGATGTTATGCTTGATCTTCATCTTCTTTGTATTATAATATAATCTATCTGAATTTTGGTAATACTGTCCGGGGACTTCCATGTGAAGAGTCTTCTTGGGTGTTGTTTAAAAAGTGTGTTGGCTATCATTAACTCATTTTCTGTGCACAATTCAATTAATTTGTAACATGCATCAGTTCTGTTGCAAATTCAAATTTTCCTAAAACGTGTCTCTCATATTCAGTTCTTCCTGTACCTACTTATGCATTAAAATCTCCCAGTATTATTGCTATATCATTATGACTAATCTTATTTAATGTGTCTTCCAGTGTGTAGTTAAAATCTTCAATTTCGTCCTCCTTTGCTGTTGAAGTAGGTGCATATATCAGTACGAGTGTTGTGTTTTTTGGACGGTGATTATGGTGCTCCTAAATATATGTACTTACAACCTAACATGAAAGGATATATAGGATCATCAATCACTGCAGCTGAAATGATTCCAGTGACATACTTCGATGTCGCATGTACTTTGTCTATCCTAGCAGTTATAGTTTGGGTGCTCCTGGTAGCACCTTGAACTACAACTGTTTGCTTTGTTAACCGTGATGGTTGCACTAACTGACTAGTTATTATTGCATCACACTGGAGTCCAGTGTCATAGAGACACCGTTCAACAAAATAGTCTTGATTATGGGTTGCCTAGTTACATTACTTGAGCATGTGTTCTGTTGGGAACTCTCCCCCATAATCATACATGCAGAATACTGCATAGGAGATTATTCCTGCACACGCCCGTGTGGTGATCATGATTTTTGCAATTCTTGCAATATGGTTTACCCCATCTACTATTGTTTGCTGGTGGTTTTGTGCTATTTGTTTTTGAAAACCGGGATTTTGATGCGGACCCTTAGAGTGCCCTCTGGTGTCTTTGCTGTAGAGGTGTTCTGTTGAAAACCCTTATTCTGTGTTGCAGGAGTATTTTGAGCAGTAGAAGCATGGCCAGATTTAGTGTACCTACGTTGCCATGGGCAGTTAAATACCGTTCGGCTAGTGAGATACTAGTGAGTAGCCGATCGCCAAAATTCTCAGCTATAAATGTTTGAAGCTGTTTTGGAAGTACATCTTTAAATTGCTCCACCATTCCTCCAGCCCATCATAAGTTGCATCAAAATCACTCAGTCCTACCCACTTGTTAAAATAATTGTGTAACCATGAGGCGACTGAGCAAATGATTCTCCATGTTACCGTTTGGCTGTCCGGAACTTCAGCCTGTAATAGCTTGAAGTTAACTCAAATCTTTTTAGTAAAACGTTTTCTAGAGTATGGAAATTCTTCTCGAGACCTGGAGGGACTTTTGCAAACACACCATAAGCCACTCCTCTTAACCCTTGGGGGAGCTTAAGATTGTATTTATCCTTGGGAAGACTGTAGGCTTCACACATTAGCACAAATTTGTCAAGATATTCATCCATCTGGTCCTTCTTCGGGTTGAAGTGGGCCAGTGGAAAACTCATTGCTCCTCGAGAAATGTGTAGTCCTGCGGAAATGAAATTACTAGTAGATGGAGAGCGGGCACTGCTGAATCTAGATGTATCTGAATTTTGAAGTTCCAATTTCCTCAACTCTAATTCGTGCTACATCAACTGTTCTGCCAATTTCAATTCCTTGTAGATTTCCGCTTGCTTCAATTGGTTGTCCACTTTGGCTTGTCGCATCTTCTCTCTGGATTCAATTTCTGCCTTCTGGATGTTGAATCTAATTCTTTCTTCCCGTTCTTCTTTTCTCTCTCCTTGATGATGTCCCTTTGTTCGATGCGCCACTATCTTTCTGCCACGGTATTACTGCCACATCAGGCGAGGAGAGGAGTGGGTCAGAGTGCCAGCCGTGCAGTCAGACTTGTGCAGAGTTATAATCACATTGAGCCGGGAGTGCAGGGAGTGGCCAGCAGGGGTCACGGAAGTGGAAATTCAGCAACTAATTCAGAAAAATTCTCGTCCGGGTGATGTGATTATCTACACGGATGGGTCGGTGTTGAGAGGTAGGAGAAGTGCCTGGGGGTTCTTGGTAAAAACTAATGGTCGGCGTTTGTGCAGGAGAGCCTGGCGTATGATGAAACTACATCTAGCTTAAGAATGGAGGTGGAGGCGGTCAGTGCAGCTTTCCACTGGTTAGAAAACACGATACATACACACATTGTGATTGTAACTGACTCAGAAAGCATGCTGAGAAGGGTGAGAACAGGCAAGCTTCGTGCAGAGTGGCTTGCTTCGCTTCGGAGGTCACGTGTAGCAAGCATCACCTGGATCTTTTCTCCTGGGCATGCCGGTGTGCTGGGGAATGAACAGGCGGACAGATTGGCTTGCTCGGCAAAACTTGGTGGAGTATTGATGCATGACAAGGCAGACGTGATTGCGGCCTTGTGGGAGCACATGTACACTTCGGTGATGCAAATGGATCACCATAGTCTGGTAAGAATGAGACAGCGAGGTGTGACGAGGGGATCTGGCCGACGCTCGACGCTCAGAGGAAAGGCGAGACGGACATATAATCAGATTGCTACTGGAACTATTAGTGTTGGAACTCTTCGCTGGCTGCTGAGGATGGGGACGGAGCGCTTATGGGAATGTCCCGAATGCTGTGATGTCGGTTCCTAAATCAATCAATCAATCAATCAATCTTTCTGCTCCTGTTACATATTTGCCCAACTCTAGACCCTCATACCCTAACAATGCTCTTTGCCCTCGCAGCTCCTGCTTAGTGGACGGCTTTTCGAAAGACATGTTAGTTAGGTAATATGATTATATCTGCTGATACACCTGAATAAACTCACTATCAACACTGTGTCTGTCCTAGAGATTACAATTATTATCTTCAATGACAATTAAAACAAATTTTACACATTGACACCGCACCACATAGACTTACTCGTTTGCCAGCACTTCACCTTTTTCCTAACTTTTATGTACTACTAGCTGACCCGGCCCGGCTTCGCCCAGACTCTGGTGGGGAGCATCTCATTTAATTCATATAAGTAGTCATATAAGCTCCCGTTCCCGACTGTCTGTCTGTCTGTCTGTCTATCTATCTGTCTGTCTGTCTGTCTGTCTGTCTGTCTGACCCGGCCCAGCCCATGGTGGAGAGCATCTCATTTAAATCATATAAGTAGTCATTTCCCATTTACTTGTATATTACACTGTGGTATTTCGTTCTTCTTAGTGACGACCATAATCTGTGTCTTTTTACAATTTAATTCTAACCCTAGTTGTTCACTGTGTGTAACAACTGCATCTACTAAATTTTGCAGGTTCTCCTCCCTCCTCCCCCTCCCAAAATACGTACGTCCAGGAAATGGTCTTCTACATAGACACTTCTCTCTGAGGTCCGCGATAACATCCTACTCCCTCCTCCTCCTCCTCCCTCCCCCTCCTCCCTCCTCCTCCTCCTCTTCCCTCCTCCTCCTCTCCCTCTACTTCTTCTCCCTCTCTCCTCCCTCTACCTCCTCCCTCCTCCTCCCCACATCCCTCCTCCTCCTCTCCCTCCTCCTCCTCCTACCCCTCCTCTTCCCCTCCCCCTCCTCCCTCTACCTCCTCCTTCTTCCATCCCTCCTCCTCCCCTTTCCTCTCCTCCCTCTCTTCCTCTTCCTCTTCCTCTTCCTCCCTCTTCCTCCTCCTCCTACCCTCACTTCTCCTCCTATCTCCTCCTCCCTTTTCCTTTCTCCTACTCCTCCCTCTACCTCCTCCCTCCTCCTCCGTCTTCCACATCCCTCCTCTTCCCTCTTCCTCCTCCTCCCTCCTATTCATTCCTCCTCCTCCTCCCCCTCCTTCTCCTCCCTCCTCCTTCTACCTCTTCCTCTCTCCACCTCCTCTCTCCTCCTCATCCTCCTCCCTCTCCCTCCTCCTGCGTTCTCATCCTCCCTCCTCCTCCTCCTTCTTCCTCCTCCCTCCTCCTCCCCCTCCCTCCTCCTCTCTCCTCCTCTTCCCTCCCCTCCTCCTTCCTCCTCCTCCCTCTTCCTCCCTCCTCTCCTCCTGCGTTCTCATCCTCCCTCCTCCTCCTTCTTCCTCCTCCCTCCTCCCTCCCTCTCCCTCCTCCTCTCTCCTCCTCTTCCCTCCCCCTCCTCCTTCCTCCTACCTCCTCCCTCTTCCTCCTCCTTCCTCCTCCTCCCTCTTCCTCCTCCTCCTCCTCCTCCCTTCACATTCCTCCTCCTCCCTCTTTCTCCTCCTCCCTCTCCTCCTCCTGCTCCCTCCTCCTCCCTCATCCTCCCTACTTCTCCTCCCTCCTCCTCCTCCCTCCTCCTCCCCCTCCACCTCCTAATCCCTCCTCCTCCCTCCTATTCCTCCCTACTCCTCCTGTCTCCGCCCTCCTCCTCCCTCCTCCACCTCCCTCTTCCTCCTCCTCCTCCATTTACCCAAGACAGACAGACAGTCAGACAGATAGTCGGGAACGGGATCTTATATGACTACTTATATGATTTAAATGAGATGCTCTCCACCATGGGCTGGACTGGGTCAGACAGACAGACAGATAGATAGATAGACAGACAGACAGACAGTCGGGAACGGGAACTTATATGACTACTTATATGAATTAAATGACATGCTCCCCATCAGGGTCTGGGCGAAGACGGGCTGGGTCAGACAGACAGACAGACAGACAGTCAGACAGACAGATAGTCGGTAACGGGAACGAGAACTTATATGACTACTTATATGAATTATATGAATTAAATGAGATGCTCCCTCCTCCTCCCTCTACCTCCTCCTCCCTCCTATTCATTCCTCCTCCTCCTCCTCCCTCCTCCTTCTACCTCTTCCCCTCTCTCCACCTCCTCTCTCCCTCCTCATCCTCCTCCCTCTCCCTCCTCCTGCGTTCTCATCCTCCCTCCTCCTCCCTCCTCTTCCCTCCCCCTCCTCCTTCCTCCTCCTCTTCCTCCCTCCTCCTCCCTCTTTCTCCTCCTTCTCCTCCTCCCTCCTTCTCCATTCTTCTCCTCCTCCTCCCTCTTCCTCTTTCCCCCCTCCTCCTCCTAATCCCTCCTCCTCCCTTTTCCTCCTCCTACCTCTTCCTCTTCCTCCCTCTTCCTCCTCCTTCCTCTTCCTCCTCCTTCCTCCTCCTCCCTCTTCCTCCCTCCTCCTCCTCCTGCGTTCTCATCCTCCCTCCTCCTCCTTCTTCCTCCTCCCTCCTCCTCCCTCTCCCTCCTCCTCTCTCCTCCTCTTCCCTCCCCCCTCCTCCTTCCTCCTCCTCCCTCTTCCTCTTCCTATCTCCTCCTCCCTCTTTCTC